>VXAD01012225.1:2096448-2311924 GCA_013399195.1 Dicrurus megarhynchus | reverse complement strand
AAAGGGGAGGAGGTACAGGAGTGTCTTCTGTGAGAAGCAGCTGGAAGCTTCCTCCACATCCAGCAGAGCCAGTCCCTGATGGCTCCAAAGATGGACATGCTGCTGGCCAAGGCTGGGCCAATTAGAAATGGTGCTAATGCCTCCCAGATAGCATATTTAGGAAGAAATTAAAAAAGATATATTGGCAGTTGTCATTGTGGCCAGAGAAGGGTAGAGTGAAAATATGTGAGAGGAACAACTCTGCAGACACCAAGGTCAGTGGAGAAGGAGGGAAAGGAGGTGCTCCAGGCACCAGAACCGAGATTCCTCTGCAGGCCATGGTGAGGCAGCTGTGCCCTCGCAGCCCGTTGAGGTCCAAAGGGATGCAGAGATCCACCTGCACCTGTGGATGAGACCCACACTGGAGTGGGTGGATGCCTGAGAGGAGGCTGTGACCCCATGGGAAGCCCGTGGAGAGAGGGGCCCTGCTCCCATGCTGGAGCAGCCTGTCCTTGAAGGCCTGCACCCTGCGGAAGAGTGACCCACACTGCAGCAGTTTTGGGAGGACTTTGCCTATGGGATGGACTCACATTGCAGCAGCTCTCAGGGGGCTGTTGCTCATGAGATGGACTCACATTGGAGAACTCCATGGAGAACTGTCTCCTGTGGGAGGGACCCCACTGTGCAACAGGGGAATGACTCCTCTCCCTGAGCAGCAGGAGAAGCCTCAGGTGATGAACTGACCATAACCCCATTCCCTATCTCCTTGCACCACTGAGGGAGGAGGTAGAGCTGGGAAGGAGGGAGGGGTGAGGGGAAGATGTTTTCAAGGTTTTACTTCTCGTTATCCTGCTCTGACTTTGTTAGCAATAAATTCAATTAATATCGCTAATTCGAGCCTGGTCTGCCCATGATGGTGTTTGATGAGCGATCTCTCCCAGTCCTTATCTCAACCCATGAACCCTTTGTTATATTTCCTCTCCCCTGTCCAGCTGTGAAGGGGAGTAAGAGAGAGCAGCTTTAGAGGGTGCCTGGCATCCAGCAGGGTCAGCCTGCTGCACGTGTTCACTAATTGTCTCCTCCTTCTCTGTTCTCCTAAGACAGGAGATACACTACATTCTCTAACAGCCACCATTACACTATGCATTACAAAAAGTTGTAAGCTATGCAGGAGTCATAACTGTACTAAGTGAGGGGGAGAAATTATGTAATTCTTTCAACTGAAGCTATTGATCTTGAGATAGACAGCAGGCAAAATAGAAAAGGCAGTTTTCTGAATTCAGCCTCAGATTTGGGATAACAGTGGGATAATGTATTTCTGGCTGCAGCTGGAGCTCTGCAGGAGCAGTAGGCAGCCTCTGGAGAATTTCCTAGAACAGTTTGCACCTTTACCATCATACAGCTCTGGGTAAATCAGGAGACTGAAAGATGTCCTGAGTCTCAGGAGAGTAGCTTCCAGCTGGGGATTCTTACTATCTAGGGAGTTCAGAACGCTGTTCATCATGAGAACAAATGTTAAAATAATGGCGAAGAAAACACAATCTCTTTTGAAGTCTGCATTATCATTCTCCTCATATCTACCCTATAGGGGAAATTATACTATAATTCTCACACTTTTCTTTGTTTATGAGGAATCTCTTTAGAACTTGTCAAATGTAGTTGCTTTTTACAACAAGAGACAAACATATATGGATTTTCCTCATCCAAACCACAGTGTCATAAATTGCATAAAATTATATATAAATATATATATATATATATACACATACACACATATAAAGCCTGAGATGGTAAGTTCCAGCACTCAAAAGACCATAATCACCCAGATGCAGATTACCAAATTGGACATTAGCAAGTAAGTGGTGTCTGCATCTGCTGTGCCAGCCAGTGAACTATATTTAGAGGTAGACACCCATCTGAAGCTGGATGCTGTTCCTTTCTTCTTCAAGTTTTGCTCAGCAGAAATATCCATAGAGTTACATTTTGTACCTACACAGCAGCAAAGATTTAAATATCTGCTGTGCTGCTGTGTCACATCAGACAGAAGGGGAACAACTCCTCAGTGCCCAGAAAATGTGCAGCTTTGCTCTCCATGCATAGCACAGCACTTAATCAATCTCTCTTCATATTACTTGAGGAGGCTCTAGTGAAATCCTTCTTTTTCAAGTATATCTCCTATAATTCCATATTGCTGATGAACTGAGGCTCTGACATACCACTGATTGCTTCTGGCTCTCAGACTTTCACCTCAGCCCTCTCAGCTTTCTCCTCTCGTCGTTATTTTGACCCTTCTCCCTGAGAGCAGTATTCAGATTCTCTACTGTCTCCTTGTGTAACTCAAAGCTACATTCCAGCCTTACCTTTCAAGTTCACTGTCCTAGGGAATTTTTCCATATAGCAGAGTACCCAGGCTTCCTGTGTGGTAGATAGAATATTCCTTTTTTTTTTCTTTGATTACTTATAGGACAAAGCTTATTTTCAAGGGATAGAACTTGGAAGTTTGAGTATCATAGACTGATCACAGACTCATAGAATGGTATAAGTTGGAAGGCACCTTAAAGGTCATCCAGTTCAACCCAGCTGCCTTGGGCAGGGACATTTTCTACTACACCAGGTTGCTCCAAGCTCCATCCAACCTGGCCTCTCCAACACTTCAGAGATGGGGCATCCACACAGCTTCTCTGGGCAACTAGTTCCAGTGCCTCACCACTCTCAGAGTAAAGAATTTCTTTCTAATATCTAATCTAAACCCCACTCTCTTTCAGTTTAAAGCTATAACCTCTAGTCCTCCCACCACCTGTCCCTGTAAAGACCCTTTCCAACACTCTTGTAGGCCCTTTTTAGGTAGTGGCAGATTGCCCTAGGTTCTCCCTAGAGCTTTTTCTTCTCCAGGCTGAACAACCCCAACTCTCTCAGCCTGTCTTCATAGAAGAGGTGCTCCAGCCCTCTGATCACCTTTGTAGCACTTCTCTGGACCCAGTCCAAGGTGTCCACATACTTCCTATATTGGGGGTCCCCACAACTGGATGCAGTACTCCAGGTGGGGTCTCATCAGAGCAGAACAGAGAGGCAAAATCAGCTCGCTTGACCTGCTGGCCACGCTGCCTTTGATGCAGCCCAGGATGTGGCATCACATGAGAGACATGCACAGAGAGAATCCAGCTATCAGTCTGTGGTCCAAATGGGAGATGTTCTTCAGAGTAACAGAAAAGATTGTGTGATAGATACGTGTGCAGTTGTGCTCAAGGCAAGAAATTTTGGGTTACAGTTAAGAAGCACAAAATAAAACCAGATGACTGATGCTTCATAGTGCATTTGGATTGGAAAGGGGACCAGGTCCCAGAAAGCTGAAAGTAGGGAAATTCCAGGGTGGAGATAGCAGTGGTGGTATGGGGAATAAAGCAGGGAACTCTGGCACATGAATGTGAGGAACATAAATCTCCCTGCTGGGGAGACTGCTTGAGAATGAGAAGAGAAAACAAAGTTTTTGTTAGAACAGGAAAATAAGACATGGGGATTGAGAACTGTGGGGTTTCCATAAGGAATAACTGAGACTATTACATGGAGTCCCTCGAAAGAAGGGGAAAGAGAAGGAATCACAAAACATATGATAATAGACTCAGAGGAAATAGTCTAAATTGTGTTTACATGATACTGAGTTCAGAGCTTTCAGCTACAACTCAGTAATGATCCCTTGGAGTCATTGTTGACCACTCTGTGGAGTTCCCAGTTCGATGTGCAGCAGTGGTCAAAAAAGCCAATGAAGAATTAGGCATCCTTGGGAGCAGAGGCTGGGCTTCATCTGCAACCACGAAGGACAGAGCTGGAGAAGATATAGAGAAAGGCAACTGTTGTTAGCGGGCAACTGCCTCGTGAGGGGAGAATGAAATGGCTGGGATTCCTCCATGTGAGGAGAAGCATGAGGGGGCATGTGGCTGGGATTGACAAAATTGTGAAAGCAGTACATACAGAAAAAAGTGGATGAGAATGATTTCTCACCAAATCCCACGGCACTGTGTAAACTCAGTGAAACTACTGCAAGTGTAAAGACAGATGAAAGAAAGTACTTTCACCCCCTCACCTGGACACAGTGGACAGTAGTCTTCTGGAAAGTCTAACCCCAGAAGATTCTGTAGGCAGACCAGCAGGTTCAGAAAAGGATCATCAAAACCCATAGGCAACATGTGTGTGAAAGGCAAGGCCGGGGAGTGCCTTCAGTACCTGGAATCCAAGGGCTGTGAATTCTAGGACAGTATTAGGGGAACAGACTTCAAAAATTTTGCCTTATATACTGTCTTCTAATCATATCTCCTTCTGTTACTGCTGGGACAGTATGCTGGGCTGGATAATACCTGTGATAAGTACAGTTGTAGCAAATTTTGTGTGTATATCCCAGGATGGATCATATCCATGCTTTCAACCACAAGTGTGATCTCTGTTAACTCTAGAGGTAGCTGATGGTGTGGTGCTGTGTTTTTTAGAATTTAAGGGTTATGCAGCACAAAGCTTCTGTACATTTGGTAAACCAAGATGTTATATAAAAATTCCCACTTCTACAATTAATATTCATTAAGCATTAAGCCTTTGGAGGCTTGGTATAAATAGCTGTCCCTGAATGGGAATTCACAGTGGCCAAAATCCTATCTCCCATATAAGTCCTGAATATGTAGATATCTTGCAGGAGCCATTTAGAAGATTTCTATAGAAGAGTCTAACCATATCCCACAATTCTTGAAAATTGTTGGTTGCTCTCAATGACTGTACATTCCATTTAGCACCCAAGGGGTTTTGCTACCATACACTCCATAAGAAATGGCCAGTGGACTTGAGTGGTTTGAAATCCTCGGAAATACATCCTTCTAGAATTCATTATCTTTATGGTTTACTTTCTCCTTGCCTGACCATGTCAAAAAACCATTTTTGTTGCTAACACGTCAGAGCAGCAGTTTTTGGTCCATGAGAGGAAAGCAGTGACAATCCACAGATTTCCTACAGCCTCCTGTTAGAGGAGTTTGGTCAGAGCACAGCAGTAAGGGTTCATCCTGCCATTGCTACACAGAAAATGCACTGACACCAATGGAAGTGCTGCCCGGTGAATGAGTCTACATTCTTTATTGTAAAAAGGCTTTGCATGTAAGAAACAGAATTGTTAGAAGAAACAACTCAAAATATAGCTGAATTTCAAACAATAAGTTTCATATTAATTCCTTATTAATGTGAAAGGAAAATAGCCGTATATACTAATATAGGAAGAATATAGAATGTGCTTTTAGTCAGAGTAAGTTCAGCATTTCCAGCATTTGAAATTTGTTGACAACCATCATCTCAGACTTTATCTTTATTGTAATCAATATTTTTCTCCCAATCAATCTGAAGTTATCTACCTTTTACTGCCCTTTGTGAGCTTGGAAGGTTTTTTTTTCCTTAGACATTGAACTTAAATATTCATCCTTGACTTCTTTAACTGAAAGTTCTACCAGGCAGTTGGGGGCTTGGAAGTGAACATTTTACCACAAAATTTTGTTTGAGCTGTTCTCAGTAGTATGTAGGAAACTTTTTCAGTCCATGCATTACTTTCACACATTATGCAAATTTGTATACCTGAGATTAATTTGCTTTGTTTTCAAAGACACCAATAATGGAACAACGTGTTATAAAAACAGTCACAGGCTTATATCACTATGTAAATGTAGTAAACGCTTCAGAAAGGTTTTCTTAGTTCTCTTATATTAATAAAATTTATATTAATAAAATTAATCATAGATCAGTTCCAGCCTTACTTCAGCATTACTCAAGCTAAGCCCCTGTAAAACAGAAAACCATAGCTTTTCTGTTATTTATTGTAGGGCGTACCCAAAATAAATAGAGAACATGAGATTTTTAATGTGGGAAGAAGTGTGTGTGTGGAGTACTCTGCTCCAGGAAGCTGCTGGAAGCATTTGTCTCTCATAAAAGCGGTGTGCTATTAGTGCTGCTATTAAAAACCAAAGAGAGAAGTGCAGCATACTACTTTGAGATCAATATTCAATCTAATATGGTCCCTTGCTTTCCCTTGGTAATCTCTAACAAGTCAGATGGTTGTTTACAAAGGAAGATGAGGCTCTGGTAGTCAGCAGAGCCTGGCCAGAGACATGTACCAATGTGACTGAGCCATTCGTTGTCTTCTGTAAATCAGTACAAAGACTACAAGTATGCTGAGATCATCTATGATTTCACAGAAATCATATATCTCACCATTGTAAAAGGTAACAGCAATCAAGGTATGATCATCTTTAAAAGGCGAGCATCTAATAACCAACAGGAATATACCACGGAGGAAAAAATGCAGCTTTGGAACTTATTAAAAATATTACTTCCATGCAATTTCCATGTGGATTTATAAAGCAAAACCCAGTAGTAAAAAAACCCAAAACAAACAAATTTTAAAAATTAAGGTCTTCAGTAACCTTTGTTAAAAAAAACAACTTTCTGAAACTAAAAATATCTCACAGATGCTGTTCTAAGGAGAATTAGTTATATGCTTACAAAAGAAAGACATGACAATGTTTCATAAAGCCTTATGAATTTTCAATCAGCTCTGGAAAGCATGGCTTTTAACCACCTAGAGAACTGGTGTCACCATTTAAAATAAATCTCAACAAACAATGCAAACTAGAACCAATTGAAAAATAAACATGAAATATCACTTCTTAAATATTCCATGTCAGTCCCTGATATTCTAACTCTGGAAGAAAAATACAGAGTTGCAGTGAGCCAAAAGGTAAACTACTTCTGAGCTGGTTTAAGAATAAATGCAAAATTTAAATTCAAGCCACTGGAGAAAATTATTTTAGCTAAACCAAAATCTAGATCTATAGCATATGTGCAGTTATATAATGACATATAGGCTGCCCAAAAATAGCTGGTCAGGGTATGTACTTGAAGTGGCATTTCAGTATTTGCATACAGGCATCATGCAGGGTTGGCATCCAGCAAAAGCAATATTCAGGAGCATGGAGGATGTTATAAGGCAAGGGAGGCACAAAAAAGACCATGAAACATTCATGCATTGCAGAGTTTGCTGAAATATTAATGAAGGAATCTGGCTACCTGATTGAATGTGCCCCTTAAGTACTTCACTCATGGAATCACTGTGAAAAAATTACCTTGAGATTTGGTAATTTCACCTTGGGCGTAACAGGCTGAATTTCTTTTGCATGTTTTGTGTAAGCTTTAAGAAAAACTACCTAGAATGAAGCATTAACTACAAATGTTAGTCGTCACAGGTGTCCTTAGGAGTTTGCTGACAAATATCAAGGCGTTGGAAGTTTTACTGTTGATGCTACTGAAAATCAATTTGGTGTTCGAGGACCAGAAAGATCACTTGTCTGGTGAAGGCAGCATCATTATACTGGTGTACTTCTCTCTGGAGGTAGAAAAAGGAAAGACTGGACTGCAGAACTGACATGGCTGCTCTCAGAAAATGCAAACATATCTCATCTGCTGAAAATTTCTTATTCAACTCCACCTTTGTTTGAAGCTAGACTAGAAAAATAAATAAATAGACAAGAAAATTATCCAGCTGCCATAAAAATGCTGAACTAACTTTAATAAAAATTAAAATTTTCTGTATTTTGGTAGAAATTATGTAAGAAAACTCCAAGTGAAATTTAAAAAGAAAGGGAAAAATTTGGGATTTTTTAGGAAAAAAATTCCTAATGTTTCCTTTTATATGAAATAAAAAGAAGAAAAAAAAAATCTCTGCTCCACAATTTGATCTTGACCTTAGAAAACCTGTTTACCTTTTCTTTAAAATATGTATAGGTAATTTTTTAAAAATTTCATTTCGATATAAGAACAAAATTATTCAAAATTACAAAAATTAAATATTTCAGAATTTTTCAATTCCATGTTGGAGAGAAAGGTGGAAAAATACAGAGGTATTTCCTTTATTGAACCCAATTTTTAAAGGTTTTAATTCCATACATTTGTTTTTTATAAAATACTCACAATAAAATTTCCCATACTTAATACCTGAATGTCCATATCACTTTTTGCTGCCACTGTGAATTCCTGGTCCCCATCATATTTCCTTTGCTGAATGATTCAGAGATAAATGGCAGCAAACAACCCATATCATATTTTTAAACAGTATTTAAGCCAGTGCAAACAGGGGCTCTGGTGGTGTTTCTGTTACAGCAAAACCCTGCTGTTTCTCAGCAGGCTGGACACTTCTGGCATCTTCTGCTTTCAGGTCCTGCTTTGTAAATAGTTTGTCTTAGAAATGAAGATAAAGCATTCTCAAAAACAAGTAAAAGGGTCACAGGTGCACATTACTGGCTGTTTTGATTGTGGATTTTCAAAGATTCTGAGTCACTGTAGATATTTTTAGCCATGCTTTTAACCATTATTTCTGCTACATTGCCTAGACGGAAATTATTTTAATAGTGGTTTGATCTTGGTGCTCATTTACATTTAGATCCTTTGTCAAACAAATAAATCTCTCAAATTTCTTTCAGTACACAGAACTCTAGCTACCTGATACTTGTACCATTAAGCTTGCATTTTAAAAGGCATATTCCTTACATATCTTAGGACAGAAATCTCTTTAATTATGTTTTTGGATGTATAATGTATAATATACAGTTACCAATTGCATTGTTGTAAATTCCAAAGAGGGGGCTGATAGGAAATTTGTGGAGCTTCATAAAATAAATAGTTGTGTTACTATTGTTCTTGTATGTCTTAAAACATCATATACTATTTATTTTTGACTCAAATAAGGTTTCTGTACAAGAGGCTGAAGTATAACTTCTGCTTTTACAGGCAAAGTAAAGTTTAAATTACACAAAATTTTAAAAATTTTTTGAAAAACATCAGTTCATTTCAGATTTGTCTTCAATCCTTACTCACTTGTGAGTTCCAAAAGCAAAAAGTTATTTTTATCTGTAAATTGATGACCATGGGGGATTATAATAAACTCCTGATTATATACTTATTTCTGATTTGTATCTTCTGATTGAACTTTTAATTGAAGAATGATCATATTAGGAGATATTTCAGAAAATACATATTAGTAGGAAACGTCTCAGGGGGCAAAAACCTGAAAAGTGATGCAAATATAGAGCTAACAGATCTCTATTTCTGATTTTTGCATGTCCTCACCTAAATTCACAAATATAACCAACTCACTTTTGGAGTGACACTTTTGGATAATAATGAGTGATGTAGATTGGAACAGGTATTGTAAAGTTTAACCAGGGACATGGAATGTTCAGTGAGTGAGAAAAGTAAGAACAGTTTGGCTCATTTAGCTTTGTAAAGCAGAGGCTGTGAGGAGAGATTTTGTTTTCCCTTAATATATAAGAGGAATGGTTATTGACAAGAGGAAGAACAACTTCATTCTCTAAGGGCAAATGTTGGTAGAGTAGTAAATTACTAAGAATTATCAATTTTTATATATATATATATATATATATATATATGATAAAAAAGAAGAGGATCCTTGTATGGCAAAAAAAATAAAATTCAGGAAATTTCATGGATGGGATTGTGCAACCTGTCTGCTTATAAACCCAAGGTTGGAAACCAATGAATGGAGAGGTCTTTCCCATCCTCTGTTTCTGACCTCTTAGGCAGCCCTGGTCAAAAACTGCATTATTGAAGTTCCTGAGAGATTGATCAACACAGGGAAGAGATTGTGAACCAAATGTATTTTTGATTAAAATTTTATATATGATACTAATATTGTAAACCAGAAATTTCATTATTATAAATTATAAAGCATGCTGGAATCTCTGCACATTTTCATCTTAAGGCTCTCTCATTAGGGTTATATTTTTCTACCTCTGGGTATAATTTGTTGGTTTGCTTTTTTTGCTCCTTTGTGAAGAGACTGAAGGATATATAAACTCAAAAGAAACTGTGAGCTCTGCAAAGGGGTTGAAAAGCGCACATACATGGAAAATGGTGAGGTTTCTTTCTTTTTTTTTTTTTTTCTGCAAGTAGTTTATTTGCTGTCCTGACTCTGCACAAATTCAAACTTAAATTCTATTGTGATTGAGTTCAGTTCTCTTTACTGAAGTGAAATCCTCATCAGCCTACACTGGAAAGTACCCCAGCTGAATATGCTGTCATGGCTTATTCCTATTTGCTATTTAGTTAATGCATGTGGGAGCTGGACCCTGACAATCTCACTGGGTGGCCAAATACATTGGAAGTGGTTTTAAACTAAAATTAGTCAGACTGAGGGACATGAGACGTCAATGATACAATGCTTTGATCAGATGGATCAGAACATACTGACCAACAGTAAAAAAACCCCAAACCAAACCAAAGCGAAAGAACAACAAAAACAAAACCCCAGAATTTTGGGGCAAATTTGAATCCAAATTTCTTTTGTAACATGGGCTTCCTCTATGTTTTCAACTAAGCTGCTGAGGCCTATTTCAATGTGTATATGTGTGTGACATTCATGTTGTGCACTATCAGTCTTAAGATGTCCACCAGAACCCTTAGCCCTGTGTTTGATGCTCATAATTCCCATAGAGTTCCCCACTGGAAGTGTTTGCGACCTGGGGATGACATTCACAAATGAGGGGAACCACTTAAGCAAACCAGTAAGAAACTCCAGGGAGGGATATCAGGAAGCAGCTGTACTCCTGAGAGTAAATGAAAATGTAATTCTGTGCAGTATGGCAAACTCTCTTCTAGAATGAGCTAGTTAAGACAAGGAATAATCTCAGTGTTTCCTTACCAAAGCAAAAATACACTATGCTAACACAATACATACATGATTTTTTTTTTTTCCTCCTTCACAAATTTTACCAAGAAATTCAAAATTTATTTATTCAAGAAATAATCCCCTGCCCAGGACTTGTACAGACCTGTCCTTTACCCACGTAGGTCCCAAGCCATCTGGACGCAAGCATGCTGCAGTCAAAAGCTGCTATCTTTGAGTTAAAAATCCCACAGAAACAAAGTATTTTGGGAAAGTGCTGGCTTGTTGCCCCTGGCTTGGGATTAGTGAATCAAATACAGGTGAAGCAAAAAGGCTGTAAGCCTAGAAGGCCCTTTAATGGTAGATAATGGAAAGAGTCCAGGTGACAGCTTTCCTGATTTTTCCTTTGAAGTGAAAATTCGAAGGTTGTCATTTGGATGTGGCAGTTACCACATCTGTTGAGGCAGAGGTGGCAGTGTTTGGCCAGTTCACAATTCTCCAGGGGTATGGGAACAATGGATGAATGTAGTTAGCTATGGAGGCCTTAAAGGAGCTATCAAGAGATATATAGAGTATGGCAGTATAAGTACAGATGGATAGCTGTATGAATACATATTTGCCCAGTTTGCTCTTTTTTGTGATTTATTGAATGATCAGGAGATATTTCCTTAGAACCTTTCTGCAATTGTTAATTATAGCCTGTGGTTTTGCTAGATATGCTTTAAGGTTGAAAGCTCAGGGTATTTCTTTAACATTTTCTCTATTTAAACCAATGGATAAATTTTCTCTGGAAACGTAATTTTTCTTTTCCCTGACAGTAAAATGCAAAATTAAAAAAAAAAAAAATTAAAATGTCCAGTTAATGTATTTTGGTGATTCCCGAGTTCTTTTCACCAGTGTTTTCTCCAGGACTGTTCAAATTCAGATAATAAACACTACATGAATGGATGCCCAGTATCTTTAAAACGGCTCATTGTGACAGAGATTATCTCACCCCACATCTTCAGATCCCAGCATGCCCTGAATACTGTGTATAGATAACAATGAAGACCACTATGAGGTCTAATATTAATTAGAGGTTTAATATTAATTATAATTTTTAGACAAAATTAAAATGGAAATTAGTACTTTCTTGTCATTTATTTCCCAACTTTCTCTTAGCATCTTAAGTTCTTGGGCTTTTTTGATATGCTTTCTTAAAATTTCAAAGTAATCCAAGCAAATAGTCCTGAAGCAGAATCCAAAGCCTGATTTCCTATGGATTTCTGTCCACTGTGAATTAAAGAATGAGACCTGAATGAAACATTTGCTGTCATGTGCAGAATTTGTAACTATGCTCTCATTTCTGGATTCTCTGACATTTGATAAATCATGAAGTGGCACTATAGCCATTTTTTTTCTCCTTAGTCATTCTGCTTGGATATGTCATAAAAATCACCTTTCTTAAACTAGTGCTGTTTTCCTGCCTTAGAAGTTTTCAAAAAGCACAGACAGAGAGTAATGGACAGAACAAGGCTGCAATTGAATAAATTTCATTTACAAAACAAACTGGGAGGAAACACAAAGTCACCTACACATTTGCTCCTGCAGCAGAAACATAATTTTAACACCTCTGTATGTAATTCTGAATTCCTGTGACAATGTAGATTTCTTGCCCATGGACAACAGGTGAAATAGAGATTACATCCAAAGTCAACCCACAACTCTATCACTCACCTGAAGATAAAAATCACTACTCAAGATTTTCAGGGAACCAGAGAATAAATCAGATAGTCCTTACATTTCCACGTCATACTCTTCATTGTTTCTGGAAAGAAAGATGATGGCTTTCACAAGGACTAGGAGATCATATTGTCTAAAATAACATATTCCCCTGAATATAATCAATGGCAGTTTATCAGATTACTGACAGGAGTCTGGTGTATTTTAAAGAAGTATACACTTCAAGACAACATTTCCCAGTGACTAATTGATGAGTATAGTGAATCTATTCACTGAGTGAGTTTGAACACAGTGCAGTCAGTAGATACCATTCTGGTACAGGAATGTGAATCAGACAAACATATGATGGAGTGAAGATCAATGCTTTATAGGAGGATATGTCACAGAAAGAGTAATGTCACCTGTTTATTTATTTTGAGGGTTACCTTTGATGTACATCTGTGCTTACCTAGTTTGGAATTTTTTTGCTAGGTAAGGCTGAGGTGGTTTCTACAGTGAGGCCAACAAAGTGTTTTAGAACTGAGAGATGCAGCACACCCTCAAATGGTGGGAACAAAGAATATGGCCACATAAACTTGTTTCACCCTTCCTGTGCTGCACTCAGGCCTGTAGCATCTTTGCAGCACAGAAGCAGAATGACTGGAGGTTGGTAAGTGGAGACTGGGGAGGTGGTTCAGTAGCTGAAGCACAGAGCATTCATGGCCCATTGCCTGATCCCCTCACCCACTAACAGATTGTAAGAGGAAGATTTACCTGCCTTAAAATGTAGAGAACAGACTAACACAATATATATGATTTTGTAAACCTCTGAAAATATTGGGCTGAATGTCATTCTCAGCAGCCTTTCATGCTGCACACTGGTTAATAGAGATTTAAATGTTTAGTACTACTCTTGAAAGTCACAAACCTGTGGAACCATTTCAGATGGTTAGTAATATGTGTGGTTGAACTTTACAACAGATGTGTTCACAGTTATAATGAATTCTACAGCTTTTGGAACTAGGTCCATAAAGAAAAATGAAGATAAAGATTTACAAGGTGTCAAAAAAATTTATTGAGAAAAATTTTTAATGAACTTAAGGCTCTCAGTAAGAGGTGCTTCTGAACTATCATAAAAGAAACGAGCACCAGAGTGTGCACTGCAGTGAATAGGACATGCTATCTACAGGAAGTCACTTTCGAAATTTTTATTTATTATATTCATTATGGAATTTCATTACTGTGAAGTATTTCAGTAATTCACAATAACCCTATAGGAACAAACAGCATTTCCTTACTTTGTTTCTAAGTTTAGAGTTTGGAGTGCAACAAAATGAAGGCAGGCTTATGATAAAAGCATTCACTAAGGAGAAAATCTTGTCCTTAATAATTTTCACTATGCTACTGCCAAATCCTGGTCATGGCCAAACTCCCTCATTATCAAAGGTTTTGATAGTAGGGGTCCTACTTAAAAAACCTACATCATACCTATCATACCTACAGATCTGTTCTGGAAATGAATGGAAATGTTTCTTCAGCCACTGCAGTGACAATTTTCTCTTACACAAATCCTCCCAGGATTCACAGACATAACATGTTTATTTGGGTGAAGAAATTATTTAAAACCTAAACACATCAGGTTTACACACGAATACAGCTAGAAGAGAAAGAGGTACTGTCATCTCTCAAGTTGTTTTCAAACAGCTTGAGTGCTCACCCAAAAATCTATGATCTAATTGCTTCCTCTGCCCGACAGATCTTGAATCCCTGTCTCCCACTTCCCTGTAGGATACCCAGCAATCAGACTCCTGGGTAGTCTAAGGTGAAGTGCTATCTTTGTCTCTTTTGCAGAAGCTGTTTCATTTTGCATGAAGAAATCAGCGGCTCAATGGACTATTCAGTGAAGATGTGAATGTCGCTCGCTGCTCTAATGATGTATTCAGCTGCGAAGGGGGATTCTTGCAGCTAAGGAATCCACAAGTACTTCAGATAAAATAAGCATTAGAGAAAAGTGCACAACACAAGTTTCTCTGATTTCTGCACCAATTTCCTTATCAACAGGCTGGAAGCAAAACTCACTTCTACTTACTCTCTTCAGTGCATACCAGATGAGTATTTAATTATTATTTGCAAGCAAAATAGTCTTGCAGAAGAGTCCTGTTACAGAGCACCAGACTGCCTCTGCTGCTCAGGGCACTCTTCTGAGAGGTGGGGAAGAGGTTCCCATCCACTCAGAAAGAGTGATGAGTGTACAGAGGAGCATTCAGCTGTGACATTAAGTATTTCTCATCTTAGCTATTTTAAACAAATTACTTAGCATGGAGCATAGGCTCAATGAATTCTGTTTTGCCCTGTCTTCTTCACAGTTTAGGGCTCAGACTTCATTCAGTAGTCAGGCAACTAGAAGTCCACAGTTTGAGGCTTGTCTTATTGCCAGAAGGTACAGATAATGCAAAGAAACAGATCATTGTTTTCTAAGAAATTACTGACAGGATCAAAACACACAGAATTGGAGGAGCCTTAAACTTGGACAATAAAACCTCAAAAACCAGGGCTGAGAATGTGTGAAAAATACTTGAATTCTCTTTATTGCATTTTTTTAAAAGGCTTATGAAAAGGCATACAAAACCTGTTTTCTCTCAGCTTGTTTTCTATTTAAGTAGCCAGAAGAAACATGGGGGGAAAGTCTTTTGAAAAGGAAGATATGGAGACTGAAGAGTCTGAAGCAATTAGTCAGTGGCAGATTACATCCTTTCTTTATTGCAGAACAATCTTCAATGAGATTAATGAGAGAAACAAAATTAGTTTAATAAAGAAATTCTTTAGGGATAAAATGTTCATGCTATGCATCTACAGTTACCATATAATCTTGTTTTAGCTGATTAGATTGTTTCAACAGAAGCCTGGGTAGAAATGTAGTGAAAGATGGAGCGCAGCATGATACTTCCAAATTAAAGCATATAATAGTAGTCTCAGGTCATGCTGTTTCATGTGACTGATGCACACACAGGAAGAGTTAATAGCACTGCATTTCAATAAGCTCTCAG
Source organism: Dicrurus megarhynchus (assembly GCA_013399195.1). Taxonomy (NCBI): domain Eukaryota; kingdom Metazoa; phylum Chordata; class Aves; order Passeriformes; family Dicruridae; genus Dicrurus; species Dicrurus megarhynchus. The sequence continues at coordinate 2,296,498 of VXAD01012225.1, read as the reverse complement.
ATTTCTGTGTTGTAATTTGGATGCACCGTTTTAGTTGGAGGTTACTCAGATAACACAGAATGATATAGAAAAGGCTCAAGATTTGGTCTCACATTGCCTAAAAAAGGAAATAAGATTTAGGTGTGAAATTTTTCTGAGGAAGATCACCTGTGGATTTTTTTCTAGCTACCACATAGAACCTATCCCCTTTCATGGCTATGTGAAGAGTGCTGTGTTCTCTCTTAAAAAGTCATTTATAGATCCCCTCCTGTTTGAGCCTTATTCCTTTTCTGGAATACAGAAATCCAGGTATACTGTAAAATACATAATATTTAATACAGATGTACTGATATTTTTTGATTATCTGAATACAAAGAATGAAGTGACACAATGGTGGTGTTATCTGGACAAATTACTGAACAGTTAGCTTTGAAGCCCATTAACTGGTAGAATGTCTGACTGGATGGTGGGGAAAGGGTTTATAATAACAGAGAAGAGCTAGAGCTGATTTTAGTGAGCACACCCCAACATCACAAGTAAGAGAGAAGACTGAGCTGATAAAGAGTGGAATTGAAAGGTTCCATTCCAACAGTCTCCTGAAAATGTGAAAGCAGCAACCAGTAAAGCTCTTTTTTTCTCTTGTCTTTTTCTTTTTTTTACTGAGAGACATGAGCCACCTGCATTTAAAACCACGAAAAAGGACTCATCAAATAAGCTTTCTCAGCTATGTATGTTGACTTTTAATAAAGTTTAAAACACAGGGGAAATTACAGAGAACTGGAAAAAGTCTTATCTTAAGCCAATTTTTTAAAAGGGCAAACTACCCATCAAATCTCAATCCTATCCAAATAATAGAATGTTTGACATCATCATTAATAAATAATTTTGTTCCCCTCTTTTAATATCAACTTTCTTTTATGAAAAATATTTTTTTTCAAACTAACTTGATATTTTTCCTAGATTATGGATCTAGTTGATAAATAATATAAGTAATGTATTCTTTTTTTCTTTTTAAATAATTCGGTCAGGCATTTGCCCTAATAGTATTTCACATTTTTATTAGGAAACAAGAATCTCAATTATTAACTTAGCCTGAAAACATTAAACTGATTCAAAACTTGCTAACTAATGGCTTTTAAAATGGGGTTGCAAGGAGAAAATGCTTGTATGGTAATGTGTGATAGAGGTTTCCTACGAAGATTGAATTGAAATCTATATATTTAACATTTTTGTTAAAGAAGAAATGATGAAAACCAAAATTATTAAGACTGTTTATGCATGTCACCGAAGTTTACATAAAGGTAAGTAATGAATAGGCACCAATAAAGAGTCACTGGATTAGTTCAGTAACTTCACAGAAGCAAGTAATTTGCATTTCAGTGTGACCAGCCCAGACTAGCCAGTGAGCAGGGTAGGCGCACGGAGCGGCGGGGATGTGTGTGTCAGAGGGGGGAAGGTCAGAGCTGTGGTGAGCGTGTTGGTACCAATGTGCTGCTGAGTTCTGCAGAGACCGGCGCTGTCCCTGCGCCCACTCCGGGTACAGCAAGGCACAGGACAGACTCCCCTTTCCTCCTTCCCACCGGAGAGAAGACCGAGGACCCCAGGATGTTCACGGGTGTCAGAGGCTGGAAAAGATTGATGTCTCGAGATATTTCGGGATGCGGGGGGAGGGAGGGGGGCAGGTCGGACCTTGCTCTGGCGAGGCAGTGCCCTGCTCCGCACACCACATCCCCCAGCCGAGAGCCAGAGCATCCCAGCCCCGCAGTGTCTATCTATCTGTCAATCAATCAATCAATCAATCACACACCAGAGGCGGTGCTAACCCAGCTCCTGAGTGGCCTAGTGACCGGAGTCCCACCTGGGGGGAGGGCACAAGCAGGCCAGAGGTTTAATAAGCTGACTGAGAAGTGAGCACACATCTTGCTTGATCCTGCTCCCTCCTGGAGTTTATTCTTGTTGGAATCCAGGCGTTGGTAGCTATTTGTGTGTTTTTCTGTATCTTTTCTGTCTTTCTCTCTTTTTTCTTCTTCTAATTCTCTTTTCATGGAAGGTTTTGGGTAACTTAACACTGAATGCATTTAAAGTTTGCTTAGTTGAATAGGCTAAGTTAATGCTATCATTAAGTGTTTTATGTTAACTTGATGTTGTATTAAATCCTTTGCCAAAGTTCCTTGACTTTCTATATTTTTCCAGTAAACTTTTATATAATTTTGACCTCGCAAGAACATCTGGCAGGTATTTCTCCTGTGCACTTAACACAAAGTAAAGGAACCTCAGTAAACCCCCTTGCATTTAAATGTTTTGGGGTGTTACAATGGGTCACACGTACCTGTGCTTGAGTAGCATAGGTAGGTGTGAACAAATAGGGTGTTCTCACAGCAAAAAAAATGCCCCTTGAATAGGGCAGCAGGAGCAAGCCTGTGTGTGTTTTCTCAGAGAGCCTACAGCTGTTTCCCTTCTTTGTTGCATTCCTATCTGTTCAGAACAGCTTTTGTTGCAGATTTGCTGAACAGTGATGTGTGCATTTGAATGCAAAGCACACTGTAGGGCCTTTTAGCTTCAGCAGAACTGCTGCTTGACCTGTTCCCACAAGACTGTAGCGAAGTAGTAATCGTCAAGGTGTCCCTTGGGTGAGGTCTACAGTCCAGATGCTTCGCATATTTATTAACCCTGAACCTTTTTGTGGCCTTTGGTCATCTGCATAGGGATGATAAAGTCCTAGAGAAGACAAGCACCATCAGCTCGGATACAAGTCTTACAAGGAGTACCTAAGGGAGCTGGAGTATTCTACCCTGGAGCAAAGGAGGCTCAGGGGACACCTTAGCACAGTCCACATCTACCTTAGCACAGTCCACATCTACCTGAAAGGAGGTTGTAGCAAGGTGACTTCTCCCAAGTAACAAGTGATAGAACAAGAGGATATGGCCTCAAGTTATGTCACAGGAGGTTCAGAATGGAGATTAGGAGAAACTTCTTCATGGAAGGGATTGTCAAGAATTGTAACAGGTTTCCCAGGGAAGTGGTTCAGTTGCCATCCTGGTGGTATTTAAAAGATGTGCAGATGTGGTGTTTAGAGATGCGGTTTAGAGGTCAACTTGGAAGTGTTAGGTTAACAGTGGGATTCAATCTTAGAAGTCTTTTCCAATGCAGAAAATTCTATGATTCTTTAATGCTACTAACTTTGTGTCCCTGAGGAGGTAGATAATGTAAGGCCTACTGCTGTCTCTCTGAGATGGCAAACACACACTGTGTAGTCATCCAGTGCACACGAACCCACCGTGATCCAGGAGGACCTGCATTAGCAATGCACCATAAAGTCACAGTGGAACAACTTTCAGGTATACAGACTTTGCTGATCAACTTGCTACTTCCATTGGCCCAAGGAACATCAGCACTACTGACTGCCTTGAAAAGCCCAAGATACTGTAGGTAACTAGAATAAAGGTGTCCAAGTCTGGTCTGAGGAGTGAATTTCCCTGTCTCAAGCCACTGTCCTGGTGAAGACAGTCAAAATCCAGGTGTGCAGGTGGTAGCTGCACATCTGGGCATGAGGATGAGTAAGATGGCATGGCAGGGCGAGGTTCTTGGAGGAAGGCACTGAGCATGACCCTCCACAGCCAAGCTTTACTTACGCCCACAGTCTGTAAGCTCTGTGCAGAGCATGCATCTTGCTTTGACCTCTCATCTCCTTCCTTCAGAAGGATTACCATACAAGCATTTTCTCTTTGCTACTTTTTAACCAGCAGCCTGGCTCCAAACCAGTGCTTTAGGAAGGAGGGAAGGAGTAGTTTATTTCTTGGGCAGCATCATTAATCTATCCCAGCAGCGGTGTAGGAACTAAGGGCACTGTCTCCTAGTGCACCTGAGTTTGCCTTACAGGATGGCAACAATATTGCAAAGAACAGAAACTGTGCTGAGAAGTTGTGAAGAGCATTCTGAGGGTGGGCTAGCACATCCTGAGAGTGACCTGGGAGGAGAGCAGGTGCAGCATGCATGTAAGACATTCCACTGTTCAATTACAAATTTGCATGGAGTAATTCCCATGTATAATTTTGTCATTACATTGGCTTTCAGCAAAAGCTCATCTGATACACTCTCAAGCTATTCCTAAGCCTTAACACTACTGATAAAAAGAAGTCACTTCTCTAAGAACTCCAACACTACCATGAAGGAAAGTATGGCTATAACCTGATAATAGCAGGATGAAAGAATCAAGGTAGCTGTGATAGCTGTAGTACTGCTACTGTAGACAACAGCACTAAAAAAGCGGGAATAACAAGACTTCAGTCCTGACAAATAAACAGAAAACAAAACCTGTGGGGACCCTCTGTGTCTACTCTGTCTAGACAGAGTTTACATGCAGAGATTCTGGCATGAGCAACTTTTCATTGTTATGCAATATGGCCTGACCTGAACAACCCTTCACTTTACTCAGCAATTCATTGCAGGCTTGAATCAGTGAACCAAAGATGAAAGATCAGCAGCTTATTCAGTATCATTCAGCTTCATCAAGCACACCTAAAATATGAGAATGGACATTGCAAAACTAACATTGCAGAGTCAGTGTTGGAAAGATCATATTTACATTGTCATCAGGAAGATTCCTGCCTTTTCAAAAGCTTAGTAAACTTTGTAGCATAAATGCAAAACTTGCATAGTGATAAGCTATATTTTGGCAATCAGGTACATCAGTATAAAGTTGATATCTACTGAAGGTTAAAATTCTATTAATGCTAATAAAATGCCAGTACCAAGACACTTAATTCAAAGCATCTTTGCAGTGGTTACACTTGGATCTTTATGCAGTGCCTGTTTTAAAGCTGAGCTCTCAGTACTTTACACCTTTCATACAACATCACACTTTTTCCATGTCATACATGAAGGTAATCATGGAGTTAGAACATGAATCTAATCCACTGCAATATTTAGTGAAGTCTGACAGCAAATGTTGCAAGCCTTGTTCTCTCCCTTCTCAGTACAGACAGTTTCACAAAGCCCAGCACATTCCCAGATTCAACCCTGAAGGACCTATGACAGTCTCCTACTTAGTGACAACTTATGTTTTAACTCTTTGTGCATGTCAAATAAGTGTCAGCCTAGTGTGTATTTTTCTTCTTTCCAAGAATGGCTAGAGACCTGGACATAAGCAAATTACCAATAAATAATATTTCACAGAATGTATGAACACATATATTTTTCCTTCAAGAGAACATAAAAATTTCAAGCGCTAAGACCCTCATTCATTCATATGAGAGAAGTGGGAGAGATCCTTTTTTGAATGTTTTCCTTTTCCTCCTTAAAAGGCTTTTCTTTAGGAGAGGTTCTCACATGCAGAAGTCACAGTTGCTTCTCCAGTTTACAACTGCTCCTTTACCCCATTCTGCAGTTCCTAGTGATACCCTATCTAAGGCAGCATCCTTCAATGGCATTCTGGATCTGGTTGGAAAAGATGAGAAGTGCCCTTGGGAAAAAGTCCCTTGCTTCCAGTTGTCTCCCTGGAGTCAGAACAGGCAGTAACACCAAGGGTTCTGAATCTGAGAAATTTAATATGGTTTGTTGCCCTTACAGTGTGCCTGGTGATATTAAATACTTGGACAATTTATGGATAGCTCTGGCAGTCAGAGAATATATAAGATATACATTTTTTAATAGTTTGTAACTAGGACAGGTGTGGGCTGCTTTTCAAAATTCTGTTCCTAATGCAAAGGTTTCTGGGACATGTTTCAGATCAGTTTTTAAATTCTAGATACAGATTTCTTCAGGTGTGAAAATATATACTTTTTTTCTTGCCTTGCTCTCAAGAGCAGATACATTATCTTAATTTGAAAAGAAAACAACTTCCCTCTAAATCTTATTATATTGTGCCAGACCAAAGTTAAACTTTGGCAAATAGTACAAACTGAAAACAACATGGTACACAGTGGCTAGCAACATACTGTGAACAGATAGTTGTACAGGATGGCTCTTAGTTATTGAAGACACCACTTCAAAGGATTACAATTTCATATATTATCATAGAATCACAGCTCTAGTGATGAATAACAATGAATAATGGAATTTTACTCCTGTAAGAGTATTCTTAAATTAATAACAAATTTTACTCTTGTAAGACTAATTTCATACTGTCTTGATCAGTGGAAGCAGTATGTAAAGTTACTTTACATAGGTATTATATTAGTGAATAATTCATATTGGAATTTACTAAACATTGATAATGTCCAATAACAGTATTATAATATGCATGTAGCTTTCAGTCTTTTCAGTAACAGGAACTACTTGACACATGCCGAGAGAAAACATATTTAACCCTCCTTTACACAAATTTCAAACAAGCATGGTATTCTTAGGTTAATCTTAATAGAAGTAATAGGGAGGAAAATGTTCTGATAACGCTGAGGATTCATTCTTTCTTTAGTCTTGTCAGAGGTAACCTCTTAGAAGGAAAGATACATTTGCACTGCTCCCATACAGTGCACACCAGACCCACTCTCATTCATTCAGACTCACATTCCTCTAAGCAACAAGATGCAGCTTAAAGGCAGAAATATTACCCCCCAACGTGGAATAATCCCTGCCAGCTCTATAGGGTCTAAATATAGGAAGATACAATCATATTGCTGAGCACCTCTAGAGATTTTAAGTTATAGAAATGTTTTCTGCATGACTGCTGTTCTCTCAGATTTTATTTCATCACTAACAATGTAAAAGAATCAACCAACTTTTCTTTCTTCCCCCTCATCCTCAGTTCTGTGTATAGAAAGATACTTTGAACTGATTTTCCCTCATTTAACCCTTCATCTTGTACCTTACTAGAAGGTTGTTCTGCTTGGAGACTATTTCTGAAGAGTTTCAACTCCCTGTAACTCTCGAAGTACACTAGCAGAATTACACACATTTTACCTGCCTTTCCATGGCTAATGTATTTCATGTTGCATTAAAACATATTTCAGAGCATGTAACTTCCTGCCAGATTTGCAGTTTACATGGGAAGAACACAAGAATAATTTGTCCAGCACAGTTTGGGTACTGGTTCCACGTATCAGGTCACGAGACATTGCAAGTCACCGCAGGTCACTGCTAAGCGTCCTGTAACAGAAATGTCAAAAATTACATCGTTTTCCTGTAATGCACATTAATGTTGTATTATAATTTACCATGTGCCATAGCTCTTTGGTTATTCTGTAACTCAGAGACCTTGTCACGTTATTAATCACTTCTAAACCAAAAGATAAACATTGATGTGTGCACTCTAGCCACAAACACCAGTGTAGATAAAGCACTATCTTTGCTCTAGCATTGTTTTGCACTCTCTATACAAGCATATAAATGACTACCCTCTTTTCCACCTTGTGAAAACAAGGTCCAAAAGCAGTAATTGCTCTACTCTGTATTCCTTGCACAAGCTGCTAAATATTATATTTCTAGTGAGGTGCTCTTGCATTCTAAATATAACTTAAATGCATCCTGCTTTCATAAATAATATATTGGTGACTCACTGATGTATCATAAGACACAGTTAAGTAAGAACCATCTGGAAAACAAATCAATATTAGGTATAAGGCTGTTTTAACATCTGTTGGTTCCTTTAATAGGAGATTGTGGAGACTTGTTAAACAATTAGTTTCCAACTTCTGCTTACACTTACAGTCTCATCTAACACATGTTCTTTCCTTCACAAGATTAAGTCAATTTGAATCTAAGCACAGTATTGTGGTTCTGAGAGCACTGGAAATAACAGCCTTAGGATGGCATTGTCATTGAGTGCATCTGAATGGAGATGTTTGTGTAACAAGTAGTCTTTGGTGTGAGAGAACAATTGAACTTTGAACTAACTTGTTTTCTGTACTGAACTCAGAGTAATCCATATATTGAAAAGCAGCTGAAAGCAGTATAAAAATCCCACATAAATCAAACCAGAAAAGATTAGAGAAAGAGTAAGTGAACAAACTAAAAGCTGCAATGATTAGGTAAGGCCAGTATTGCTTTAAGAAGCTTTTAAATAAGTTTTTCTCTGGCATGGATTTTTTATTTGATTATTGAAATACGTGTATAGTCATTACCAAGTCCATTAAAATGTTGTAAAGACCAGAAAATCCATGACTTCAAGGAGCAACATGAAAACAGAGCCTTGTAAAGTGACTTTATACTGCTTTCCCCATACTAAGTTTTTTCCAATTTTAGCACATACCCCTTCCCCCTTTTTCAGCCTGACCGTGCAGCTGAAACACCATCAGCAGTGTGTACATTTCCCACCAAAAAGTTTCAGGTTCTTTCTTCTCAGCTCTATATCCACTGAACACACTTGTGTTCTGGCACTCCCAAAGGCCAGGGTGGGCAGGCAAGGGCCACTCCTTGTTGGTGCTCTCTGCTTCTGGACATAAGAGGGAGATAGCACACAGTCCAGGCTTTCCACAGGGACCAGCTGATTCTGCCTGTAGACTGTCTTCCCTCCCATTAACCCACCCAATATCTTAGAAATTAATGTATCTCACAATAAGGATCAGTTTACAAATATTTTCAACTCACTTCACTGCACATACATGTGACAGGGAAAAAATTATTCCATTAAGCCCCTGGTGTGAAGATTTTGATTTAGATCAGTCTAGCACAGGTGAAAACATTTGAACATATGCATTATCGGGCACACTAGGTTTTGTCCTAGTATCTCATTTTCTAGTTACAAAAAAGCTTAGTGACATATACCATCTACATGTCAGGTTAAAAAAAAGAAAAGCAGGCACAGTCCAGAAGTACACACTTCAGAAATTCCCCCCAACACCCTTCTTTTTTCATCTATCACTAACCCTAACGATAACTCAAAACTGCCAACAATCTACAGTCATATCAGCAATGTAATTATTCAAGTTATTCCTTACAGTCTGTTCAGGAGCACATAAAGATCTGAGGAACATGGATAACAAGACAGTAGTTCCTTAACTGGTTCAAAAAGCATTCAGCATGCAATTCTCAGAAGACAGAGGCACAACCTCCTTCCTGCAGTTTTATTGGTTTGATCCATAATCTTCATTTTCTCCTAAACTCAGGCTTTTCTACACTCTTAAAAATTGCAGAGGTATCTCCTTAAGGATCCTCTTCTGTCAAGATATCTTTTTTAATCTATATCAAGAATATCTCCTTTAAGTCCCCTCACTATTCAGCAGTGATTCCAAATAATCTTCATTAATCTCCAGCTGAGAGGACTCTAACCCTAACCTGACCTCTAATCCTAATGCTATCCCTAAACTTAACCCTAACCTGAGTAGAGAAGGTCACCTGTGGGGTCCTGCCTTTGCCATGTTCCCAAAGGGCTCCCCATGGAGATCCCCATGCTGTTGAGAAAGCTGCACAATCAAAAGCAAGGCCAGAGCCTGTCAATGTTACCGCACAACAGCTTCTGCGCTGGTTTGCTCCACGTACCTCCCCATGTCGGAAATTCACCTGTGCTGCCGGTCCTCTTCCTCCTCCCCTGCCTGCGGAGCAGCTTTTGGCTGGCCTAGATTTGACAAGCCCTTCCTGATGCTGACAGCACCTGCCTGCAGAGCAGAGCTCTGCCAGGTGCCCTTGCGTCCCAGAGCAGCTGCTGTGCATGGCGGTGGCTGCCCACACACCTCCTTGCCTCCCCACCAGCCAGGAGACCTGGCCCAGCCAGCCCTGCAGCTTCTTACAGGGAGTAACGCAGCCTGCAGCCAACAGAAACACATGTTGTAAGACATGGTTAGAGAAACAGGGATAGCTTTTCCCTGCGTGCAAAATGCTGTGTGTGCTGCACCGTGCGAGGAGGGCCTGAGGTCTCAGCCCCGCAGTATCCTTGTGCTGCCCCTGCCCCACCAGCAGCAGTAGCAGGCGGGCTTAGCCGGGGGGCAGGACAGTGCAGCATCCATGAAATCACAAGTGCATCCTGCCTGGGGGGCAGATGTCAGCCTGACAGCAAGCACACGTCAGCAGTGCAGCTGTCAGTCAGTCAGAGCACGGTGCTGATAATGGCAAGGCCGTGGGTTTGATCCCTGTACAGGCTGTTCACTTAAAAGTTGGACTCGATGACCCTTGTGATCCCTTCCAACTCTGAATAATCTGTGATTGCATTGAGTGGAAGCGTGGGCAACCCTTGGTGTTTGCGAGCTTTCCTCACCTCCAGCTGCCAGTGATGCCTTGAGTTGGCCACCTAAAAACACAGACTAGATGAGAATAAGAGAATAAAATTAGGTATTTATTTGAAGGGCCCTGAAAGGTACACCCTGGGCAGTCAAAAGGCTACACCCAAGATGGACCCTGGGTAGTGAGTTCTTCACAGTTTTCTTCAAAGTTTGGTCTATTTGCATATCAGGGTTAATTCTCCAATTATAACCTCAGTTAATGATGTAATTACCCCAAGTTTGCCCCCGCTTTCAGGGGCTTTAGTTTACACATTTTGAGGCCTGGTGTCCTTGAAGAGCAAACCTAGAGAGGCTTGTTATGTAACCAGCATGAGAGAACAGCAGCTAACAGGCCGCACAAAACCTCAGAGTTACCCACTAAGCAGTATAGGATTTGAAAAATATAAAAGTTAAAACCTAAGGCATCACCAGCATATCCCCTCCTTGTCAGACCTTCCATCCACTTGTTTGTCTTCCACACAGACTGGCTGCCAAATGCATATGTATGCAATGGCCATTGCTTTGGGAGGATCCAGCATGTTTAGTACTCATTCTCTGCAGAGAGAGTTTCTCTAGGACAGAGACATCTTATGCACAGCTGGCCAGTACATGGGGACAGGCACTGTGCTGCCCCTGCCCTCGGACACTGTATCTATCACTGGTGGTGAGAGAGGTCAGGCCAGCCAGGGTTGTTCCGATGGTCCTTTCAGGGAGAAAGGACAGGAAAGAGTGAAGAGTACTTTAGAAAAGGAGACTATTCTATGTTAGATGTTGTCACACTTTTGTGCATGGGTATCTAAAAATCCTTCTAGAACCTGATATTAGGGATCTGCATCTAGAACCTGCTATTATTATTTTGAATCTGCCATTAGAACCTTGCTGGTTTCTCATAGCCACCATCTCCTGGCCTTCCTGAGATACTATGGAACCAGGCAGCTGGCAGAGTTAGCCTAGAGGCATGAAACAAGGACTGTGAAAGGCAGGAGATTCTGTGAAGATCCTCTTCACAGCCCTGTAGAATAACTCCACCTGATTTCAAGAGCTGTTGCTTCTAAACAGCACAAAATGTCACCAGAGTAGGATATACTTCAGCTCTGCAAATGCTCCTGGGGAGGAATAGGAGAAGATGTGAAAGGCTGTGGGCCATTGTGCCTCAGCTGTGGCTGTGAGAGGGGGAGGCAAAGGTCCTTGCCAGATACTGGTGATTAGGAAGGGGACAAAGCAGATGTCCTCAGTGTGGAGCCAGTGACAAACCTTCTTTGCTCTTTCTTCCTCCCCACATGGTCCCCCCTCGCAGCTGCCCAGCCTGCCAGCCTTGGCCACAGGCACATCTTTGCACTGCCCAGGACACATGGAGAGAAAAGTGAGTGTAACTTCGGGGCTGGAAAGGCCAAGGCGTGAGCAGAGCACAGCCAGGGTTGGACCTGTAAATACAGCTGCTTTTGAGGGTTGGTATGGGAAGCTGTATGTACCTATGAAAATGCTTGGTATCCAGATAAGGAAAATTTCCACAGGTTTTTATCTTTCTGTGTGCTTATGCATTTTTATAAATTGACCATGAGAGCACAGTTACCTAATCCAAAAGGCCAGCGTGGGCTGAGTGATATGAGGCATGCAGGGCATCTGAGCAGGTTGCAGTGTGTGCATATGTACCATGAAAACACCCCACAGTTTTTCCTGTTGACCAGGTTCATACGAAACTGTTTATGAAGTAATTTGGGTTGCTTAGCAATGATGTTTGTACTTCTCAACTACAAATGTTGGGCCAGAACCCTGCAGTGTCCCTGAGGAGAGGGACACATCTGAAAACCAAACACCTCGTGTTTGATTTTAGCAAGAGCTATTGCCCAGTCAGTTCATCTGCACTGCTCTCATTTCACCTGCACACGGAAAGGCAGCTAATTGCAAAATGAAAGCAGTATAAATGGTCAGGGAATATGGTCTCTGGGGACAAAAAATATCCTTATTGTAATAACCTTATGGCAGACCACACATTCTCTGGTCTGACAGCGCAAAGATTGTTTTAAGAAATGGCCTGTCACTGCTGTAGCACGTGACCAGTAGTGTCAGACCGACTCCATCAACTTTGCATGCAAATCTGCTCAAGAACTGAAAGATTTTCTGCTAACTGAAGTCTGCATTTAAAAGGACTTGCTAGAACAATATTGCTGTGGAACGTTCAGTGAAGGAAATCTTCTTTCCCTGTCTTAATTTCATAATTGACTGTTTTGAATGAAAATTTCCAAATGTCATCTTGAAGTAGCACCTGGCAGGCAACCCTGAGAATGTGAGTCTAACACAGTTATAAGTAATTGGAAGCAGAGTCTTATGATGCAAAGTGCCAGGCAAGTTTAATAACAGACTGTGTTGCTAACCTTCTGTGAGAGAATGGAATAGTTTTATTCACTATATTGGTTTAGCTGAAGTTGTGTAGGTGGCAGATTTTAGCAGGTGCAGAATAAATATTTCCTGAGAAATATCACTGAAGAAGAAATTAATTTCAATTATTAATTAAGGTGTTAAGCTAGCCAGATTAAATACAGATAATGTTCATATTCATTATTCTGCCATTTCACTGATCTCTTTTATACCTAGATTTTTAATAGCACTGTAGATCTACCTCATCCTCTTCCACATTCTAATGTATTCTGATCTGACAGGAGAAATGACATGCAAAAGACTGGTTTTTTGAAAGGCACCTTTCTGCCCTTCAGTAAATGTCAGTAGATTTCCACGTAATGTATGAAATAGTTGTCACTTCAGTTTGGTAGGGGATTAAGGAAATTATTTTACCTCTTCTGAAATGATTAATAAAACCAATAGCAATACATATTTTAAAGTGGATCTTTCTATACTTTTCCAGATCCTTTTGATACTAGTTAGATACTAATCACTGCTTTCAACAGGTTTGGAGTCAGGCCCTAAACTGTTCTCACAATTTATGAAAGTCTGTATTCCATGGATAATTGAGTCATTCTTCAGAAGCTATTGTAAGTATTTTTAGACCGCTTCTGAGAAGAAACTACACACACACACACACACACACACACGCACACAAAACCCAGTTAAAACAGTGGCAATGGTAATGATCTGCTTTAATTCAGACTTATGGCAAAATCTGCAGAGAAGCTGTACTGCAAACCCGCTTTGCACTCATTTCTGCACTTATCACTGACATAACCTCACTACCTCTTTTCTTTTTTTCTAAATAAAAGGTGCAGGAATGCTGTCTTACATTTCTTGTAAGATTGGCTGCTTATCTGATAGCACAGAATTCCTCCTGTTATACTTACACTATCTTTACATGGAAATGAAAGCTACTAGATGAGCACTTTACCTTCACTGTGGGCTAATCCAGCACAATCCAATACACCAATTTACATGAACATGTCTTGTTGGCAATGTTTTCCCTTCATAATTTCATAGTCTTTTTAAGCACCTTCCTGTCTTGACTCTTATGTCAAATCTCCAAATGTTTTCTTGCTGTGTAGGCGGCAGACCTATATTTGGCAAAAAAGGGTTGTGAATCTTGATCCAAAACAGGATACAGAAATGTCCATAGAAACATAGCTGACAGATCTGAAGCAAGTCTGCATTTTGGGGGGAGGACAAAGGTGGAGTCTTCAGCAGGAAGACAAAGTCCTGAAATCAGTTTGCAATTCTAGTATCTGCAAAGAAAGTTAGCTGCAAATCTGTAATATTCATGCTTACTTAATGCCACGGATTAACCTCATAGATGAAGAAGGATTTTGTGAATAAGTAGATTTTAGGAAGACTGATAGAACTGGGCGTTTTGGGGTGGCTCCACACAGTGGCACTGTGCTCTTGCTGCTGCTGAGCACTCCCCACCTTGATGCTGCAGGTGGCTAACCAAGAGATGAAGGCTTTCCAAAGGGAAGAGACAGAGCAGCAGCAGCAGGTTCAATGAGCAGCAGGCTAAGGAGGCACAAGGCAGTCCCCTGGAATCAGCAGCCTGTCAGGTAAGGGTAGGCACTTCGGTAGGGTTTGTGGAGTGTAAGAAGAAAGCATTGCAGCATTCTTCTGTGGAGCAGAGGTAAAGCTGTGGGAGATCTCATTCACATCTGGGGGAACAGAACGGGAAAATGCATGGGGCAGGAGATGGATGACAATTCTGGAGGAGGAAGTCTTGAGAGGATGTAGACAGAGGGGGTTGGAGAGAGTAAGTATTGGCATATTTGCTCACAGTATCACACACTGAGAATGGGAAGGACAGTTTGTTCCTCACTGTGGATATGTTTAAAAGAATTAATCGAAGACTGGGAACTGCCACTCTCTCTGTTCTTAACACACACTCTTCAGAATGCAGTTAGAGCTCTAAGATGGAGCATGTAGGTTTTGAAGCCTAAGTTCAGGTCACTTCAGGAATTATTTTTTCAGCTTCTGCTCCTTTGAAGTAATCTTTTCCAGTCTGTTTTGGGATATACACTGAGGAATGTGATCAAGAGCTAAAATACCAGCAGAAACTGTACATATATTTGCATCCTGTTCTCTAACTCAACACAGAGCAATGTTCTGCTGTTGCACTGTCCTTGGGGGAAATGGCTGTAGTGCAGAAAGAATTTCTTGTTGAGTCACCACAAGGCGAGGTTGTAGTGGTGAGGAATTAATTAGTCTATGCACTGCTGACCTGCCTGGTATTTTAATTACTATTTTTCATCTAATCATGGTATATGAAAGGAAAGCTACATATATTTACATTTCTAATTCTTCTACATGTGGGTGCTACACCAGTCACTCATGCTGAGGGATTGACAGCAACTACCCTCGTGAAATTTTGTTGTAGTTAGTGTTCAATCATTTCTGTTCCTTTTTTGAGTTGCTAGGCATTATCCTGTGAACTTCTTCATTTCTCCTATGGCTTGTTCAGGGCTAACACCAACATACCAATTAAATGGCAACAAAAAACCCAAACTTTCAGTTCTTGCAATAGCAGCCCTTTGGCTGCAGTGTAACAGTGTGTGCTGGGAGATACAGAAACTCACTTGGGAGCAGAGAGGGGGAAGAGAAGAGACTTTCATGAAAAGATGTATCACAGAATTTACAGTGATTCTTACAGCTCTGCATAAGACTTATTAAAAAAACACAAGCTTTATTAAAAAAACCAATAGGTTCATAGAGGATGTTTCCTAACTCCTTTCTGCAGAGTTGCTCGGACACAAGGGGAAAAGTAGCCAAATGCTGTTGTCTGTAGTGGGGAACTTGGGGAGATGGTGGACTCACCAAGGCTGGATCTTCCCCAGTGCTTCTTATTGTTCAGACCATGCCTCTTTAGGTCATTAGATATATGTTGAATTTTCAAGTTCACATATACAGTACCCTCATATCAAAACAGAAGAGTTTCTTTCACACAGTTTGCTGGGGGCTGAAAAAGGGAGTAGTATTTGTGACAAGAGGGCAATAATAAGGCAGATGTGCCTTTGTACACAGTAGTAATATTTTATTTCACACAAAACAGGGTTTCAACACAGCAGTGAATAAGGAGAGAGGCTGCCAGTGCTCTTCTTGGCACTGTTTTAATCCTTCAGATGGCCTTTTTTATGAAGCCTCTTCTGGTGCTCCCCATAATCTCAGTTATTCCTGCAAGACTTGTCAAAATTTTCAAAAATGAAAATTCCTTTTCTAAAAGCTTAGAAATGGCTATTTAAAATGAGAATTAACAAAAATGAAAATGAATGTACTTGATTAAAAGAGAAAAATGTCTTTAAATATGTTGTTTGCAAATTAAAAAAAAACCCAACATAACAAATCAGCAACAAAGGACTCCTCTCTTACTAAAGATTTTATTTAGACTATTTTTGTAATAATTCTTTTTCTCTTTTTAATAATCTTGAACTATCTCATCACAGCTTTAATTAGGATAACCTTTTATCTGTTTATGTTCTACAGTGACATTTGAAGATTGGCCTTCAGTGAGAGCTTTGGGTGATGTATACACTGGGGCTTCGGAAACTTCTTCTGGACAAGCTGCTAGCAAACAATTACCCTTCTAAATGTCAATAAGCTAGACATCAATTGTCAGCCTGCATAATTTCTAAAAGCCTGCTCTCTCTGTAGATTACATTAAAAGTGAAATGTACACTTTAAAAAATAGAGCTAGATTTTGATCATGTATTAAGCATTTTTATCCCTTGGGACTTGAGTAAAGAGTGTTATACTTCAGAGACTTTACGTTACTCTTGTACTGTTCCAAAAAAAAAAAAAAAAAAAAAAATTTCCCAGATAAGTTTTTAGAATACTGAGCAGAGGCCCTAAAGTGTTTTTTTTTAATATAAAGTTACATCAAAAAAAGGATGTTTACTGAGATGAAAAATACAGAATGGGAATTTTAAAGAAGTATCAGTACTAACATTGGTTTGTGTTACGGGGGAATGGATTGGAAAGTAGTTGGGGCTGATATTGAGTACACCTAGTGATGAGACCATGTGTTTTACAGATCAAAAATACTAGTGTTGAAGAAAACACACTATTTACTTTTCACTGTCATGTGGCCAGTTTGTTTCCCATCTCATATTGGTGAGTTAACTTTTGTATCAGAACAAGAAAATCACTAGTCATTACCAGCAAGTTCTTGAGCAATAAGCTAATTTTAATTGTCTTGGTGTTACACTGTTCCTCTCTTTTGGTACATCCAAATTTTTCTGCATTGGTAGGAGATGTATGTCCCTTTCAGTAGGTTCCATGGCTAAGGCAGCTTCCAATATAATCTCCCTCTTCATTGCGGTGATATACTTGAAGAAGAAATTACAAAATATTTCCATTTAAAAAAATAAAAAAAAATGAATGCTGTACATGATACTTATATATATATATATAAACGAAAAATACCTTAGAATGTGAAGAAAATAGTCCACACAATGATTCTACGTTCCTTCCTACTTTTCCTTGCTAATATTTTTCAATTATTGACCATCCAAAACAATTTAAAACCTCCAACAGGGCCATAATCATGGAATGACAGAATGGTTTGGGTTGGAAGAGACCATTAAAGATCATCTATTCACAACACTGCTGCCATGGGCAAGGACACCTTCCATTAGACAAGGCCACACAAAGCCCCATCCAGTCTGACCTTGAACAACTTCCTGGGGTGGGACATTCACAATGCAGATATCAGACCCAGCTGTCTAGATACAGACTAAAATCTTAGTTAGCTGCTTAACCAGCTGCAACACACATTTACAAAGAGCTCCATTTGCTTTTGATGCTTCTACCCTTGCAGAAGCTCCGTTGTCTGTGCCTAGACTTTGTGCTTGGCTTTGTCCTCTTAGGGTTTGATGGAGAAAGCAAAGCACACTGTGATAATCCTGTCATTAGATTCCCACCAACCCACACCTCTGTGATGAACCACTCCCTTTCCCACTCCCTCTTCATCTCCTCCATGTGCTTTAATTGATATTAGTTTCAGAGCTAAGGTAAGATTTGCCCCAGGGATATATAAAGCATTTATAATTGTATTTCAAAGATTTTTACTTGAATCTATAAATCTATGACGGAAGTCCCTCATATATCACCTCTTGATCACAGCACTTTACTTTGGCACGTGTCTGACAGACAAATTGATCAACTCTTCTATTCCAAGCAAATCTCTAATCTCCCTTTTTAGGCTCTTCTCTTTTGCTTTGGCCTTTATCACAACTGTAGAGTTGCAGGGAAATATGTTATGCTAGCTCTATCTGGTAATAAAATTAATTATGGGAGATGGAGAGATCCATTTAGTGTTGACTCCATTTGCAGAGCTTGGAAGTCATTCACTGGTTAATTAGAGACTTACTATTGATGTAAAGTTACCAACTTGACCTATTACCAACCTTCTCTTTGTTTTATAGAGCTTTACCAAGTGTAATGGAGTGAGATGTAGTGACATAACTCCACACTACATATCATCATCAGAAATATTGTTAATGTAATTGTTACCACTAGCAGCCAGTCAACAGATGAGCTGAAGATCTTCATCTTAGTAAGCAAAACATACATAATACAATTAATTTGTCTTACTGTTGGTTGCTTTTCTGATACAGACTTTTTCTCTCTGCCACATCAAATCATCTCTGCTAGTCCCTTTTAACTTGAGTAAGCCAAAGAGAATATGAAAATTGCTTGTCTGTGTCTTCCACTGTGTAGTGGTTTACCCCACCAGGCAACTCAGCCCCACACAGCTGCTTACTGACTCCCCCTGGTGGGGTAGGGGACAGAATTGGAAGGGTAAAGGTGAGAAAACTCATGGGTTGAGATAAAATTTAATAAGGAAAGCAAAAGCTGTGCATGTAAGCAAAGCAAAACAAGGTGTGCATTCACTGCTTCCCATGGGCTGGCAGGTGTTCAACCATCCCCAGAAAAGCAGGGCTCCATCACAGATAATGGTGTCTTGGGAAGACAAACAACCTTACTTTGAACATCCTCCCTTCCTTCTTCTTTCCCAACTTTATATGCTGAGCATGATGCTATATGGTCTGGGATATCCCTTTGGTCAGATGGGGTCAGCTGTCCCAGCTGTATTCCCTCACAAATTCTTGTCCACCCCCAAACACCATGCTGGGGGAGTGGGGTGGGAAGAAGAAGTCTTGACCCTGTGCAAGCACTGTTCAGAAATAACGAAAACATCCCTGAATTATCAACACTGTTTGCTACACAAAGCCAAAATACAGCCCCATACCATCTTCTATAAAGAAAATTGACATTATGCCAGCCAAAACCAGCACATGCTGTGTGAAGAAACTAATGTTACGATGACATAGCTGTGATGCTGTTGCGATTGGATTTGTATTGCACAGAAATCATTCACCTTTAGTAACCTAAAACTTAGGCAGCAAGTCAAGGCAG
The DNA here is from genome assembly GCA_013399195.1 of Dicrurus megarhynchus. Classification (NCBI taxonomy): domain Eukaryota; kingdom Metazoa; phylum Chordata; class Aves; order Passeriformes; family Dicruridae; genus Dicrurus; species Dicrurus megarhynchus. Next base: position 2,277,545 of record VXAD01012225.1, on the reverse strand, counting down.
TGATCAACGCTTCACTATAATGAGGGGAAGGAGGTGATTCCTCCCACCTCTCTTAGACTTAAGTTCAGAATAAGATGAAGCACACTCTGGAGATGCATCCAGTCAGTCACTGCCTTGGAAACAGAGATGTGCAACTTAGATACGATGCTTAACTTCTAGATGTCTACAGTTGGATAAATCCAATTCAAACAGCTTACTCATGGCTGTTGAACAACCTGAATCATGTCATGTGAAAGTAAGTGAAAGCTTACCATTGACCTCCATGGCACCAAACCCATATTCAAACAGCATTATAGGTACAGCACTGTGTTAATGTCTTGTGCTAACAGTCGTGCTAATGATAATGTTGATATGTCATCACTGAAATTACTCAAGACATAAAATTGGCTGATTTTTTTTTTGAGAATGGATTGCTTGTTGACCCATAAATCTCTATTTCTTTGCCCTTCTTTCATTATCAGACAGCTCACTGTTCAGAAAGAAATGTCTTCTCCATTTTAGATTTGTATAGGCTGAATTAGATCCCCTCCACTGACAAGCATTATGAAACCATAGTTACCTCCTAAGTATTGAGTGAAAGTTTTACTTGTAACTGATTCATCTCTTCATGTGTTCCTAAGCACTTATTTAAAAAAAAATAGGCCTAAGGCAGATCAAATAGAAAAGGATAGAAGGGATTCAGAGGGATCAAAGTGAGAAAAGGTTATTCTAAAAAGCCTTCTGAAATGGCAGTCTTCAAGTCTTCAGCACTGAACTGAAAGTACTCTACAGTTATTATCTGTTTGCAAACAGAGCTTGGAGCACGCCAGCAGGGAAATGGTCTCTCCTCTGTAGGGATCATTCTACATCACAAAAAACCCTTGTTTCTTAAATTACACTTGTCTTATGTATTAGGAGTTTTCAGCTGTCTTTCTGCATTCCTCTTGCATTTGTATAACTTACCCTATGTGTTGCTATGGTGTGCAGTGGGCTGGCACAGCACTGATTGGAGCGATATTGCTCTAGCAGCTGAGCTTACTCAAAATGTTCTAGCACTCAAGGTATTTCTGAGCATGCATAAAGCTCCATTTAGACTCGACATATTGTTTATGATCTCTCCTTCTGAGTTGTGCATTCACTGTCTATCACTATGAATTACAGGCCCAGGATGACACAATCTTTTGAAACAGCTTGCCTCAAAAACAGAGTTACTTTTCATTGATCAGCCCCTCCTAAAAATCCACATTTCTTTTAGTTTCTGGAGATATTCTAACTAACATGTTCTATACTCATTAATGATTTTTGCAAGTCAATAAGCATGTCTTCACTTTACACATACACTTAATTATATAATTTGTTCAGAACTCTTAACATCTCTTCTTTTGGCTTGTTCTAAATCTTCTGCTGTTCTTACCCATTCCTCATGTAACTCAGACATCTTGTACTGCAGCATTTGATTTACTTTTTTTCATTTGTATGTTAACTTACATTCAGGCTGTCAAAATGCTACTCCACTGCTACCTAACAAGCACCTCAGAGTCACGACTTAAGTTGAAACTTGAGCTGAAACTTCCTCAAGCTAGACATGCTCTCATTTAACTATTTTAAATTAATTAACACCCAATCCCAAATATTCTCCAATGATAAGTTTAGCTACAATTATATCACTTTAAGAAGCAGCATTTGAACCTCTGTTCCCCATATCCCAAGAGAATTGGCTGAGCTAGCGAGGACCAACTTCTCTTTTACCTATTCAACCTGCAGTATTTTGTGTAGAAAATTACTTATTACACCAGGGGCAGGACAGGAGATGGGGGTAAAGGAGAGAAAATAAGAGGTTGTATCTTATTAGTCAAGACATCAGTTAGGGAGTGCAAATATTGGTGGTGGGTTGCAATAAATAAATGTAAGAGTAAAACCTGCTTACCTGAGACTGTTACTTAGTTTGGTGTCCTAAATATTTTGCTCACTGGACTTACCCAGGGTGTGATTTCAGGTCCATGATCTGAATCATATAGATCTGAGCACATGTTTGCTTAAGCTTTGAAAAAGTTTCCTTGCATGAGCCACTTCACTAGATGAAGGCTCAGCACACATTAGGATTACTTTGTTTGTTAGTGTTACTTTGGTTCTATTACCTCTGCAGTGATGACAAATATTTTCAACTTTGGCCATAATCCTTAGGGAATTTTTATATTAAAGACAGTCAGTAAACAATGAATCTGCACCCAATAACTGTAACAAAGACTGTGTCTGTCCTGTGTGTGTTTATTTTTCCCTTTTCTTTTTCTTTTTCATTGAATAAGGCATAGCACTTTAAAAAGGGTACATTATTTATGACATTTTAGGATCAAAGGCCTTACTCAACCATCTCCAGTGAAACAAAATATTAGTTGAAGGAGACCTCTAGCAAAACAATAGAAATATACCTTTCAAATCTGCAGAGTGGTTGGCTACCTTTGGTATTCAAAGATTTCATAGGAATGTTGACTTTCCCCTTTCTTTTCACATTCAAGATCAAAGAGTCCATAAAGCTTCAGCTTTGATTAGCCTCCTCCTTTTTAGGCAGTACCATATGCATTGGCAAACTCTGGCCTGGATTTGTGATATTTTTGAAGCTGAAAAATTCACTGACTCATTAATATTGGGGACTGCTCATAACACACTAATAAGAGAAGACTCCCCAGCTGCCAGAAACATCAAACTTTGACAAGATGCAAGGAAATGTGAGACATCTCCATACCTCCTACCCTGCAAAAGGCCTTAAGTGCTCGCTCTCCACTCCCAATGGCAGTCTCTGGACATTTTGTCACTATTGTAGAAACAGTTGTGGTTTACAGCTACTACTGAGCACAGCTGGTGGGATTCAGTCTGCAGCCTTTTGAGATGCTGCAGGCTTTTAAAGATACCTATGTGGGGCTGGCAGAAATTACACTGGAGCTGGTACAGCAGACCACTACCCTTCAGAAGTCATAAAAGGCAGACAGGAAAGATACCGTGGCATCTCAAATGGTAGTACACACTTATGGCTGGACAACTGAATCATACTTGGCAAGCCAAGGCAGGAACACTGCAGGAATTCACAAAACTTCAAAGTGCACTGACTCACTGCTTTTCAGTCCTGTTTTAAGTGTATAGTTTTAAATGATGTATGAAGTGAAAAATCCAAATCAGTAGAGGTATTTTTTGTATCATTATGCTGTTCTGTGCAGTTAGTTTCCCTACTTGTTGCAACCAACCACCAAGCCTCCTCCCTGTAATTTCCTAAAGAAATATTTTAAAGTATTTATGAGATATTTATCTTTAATTATTCCACTCTTCATCCTTGCAGGGTCTTGACTGCCTTGATCTGGAAATCCTCTATTTCCTGTAGCTGGAATAGAGTATATAAGCATATTTGCCTACACAACTTCCCTTATTACAGATTTTAGTTAAAGATACAGTTAAGTGCAACTTATCATGTAAAGAGATAGGAGTAGAAATACTTACCGTTCTGAAATTAAAATATCGGAAGATGTTTTTTCAGTTTTTTTAGTTCATGTAAACAATATAAAATGATAACATCAGCAATGAGTTGGGCAGACCTGGTAACTACCACAGACAAGGTGTAAGTGGAGTACAAAGATGGATTGAATAACCTTCCACAGTTTCTCCCAGCACTATTTTCTTCAGTTCAAACAAATGACATAAAACCAATGTGGAAAGCTTCACATTAGTAAAATAATATCTTTGCTTCACAGTAATTGTAAATATTTTCAATCTTTAGATGAAAGAATAACAGTACTGTTAATAACTACTGATCATCATTTAGGATCTGGAAACACATTTGGATTGAAACACTGACTTAAAAGAGATCAAGATATCACCTCCAGTTCTTTCATGTTCACTTATCATGCACTTGGACCTCGAGTCAACTAATGCTTCAAAGTTACTTTAAAAATTCAGGCTGGTAGTATTTGAGTATATCTGGCCTGCTTCACATCCAAATTCAATTTTGCTCCTCTGTCTTCAGATAGTTCTTTTGTCATCTTTCTTTGTCTGTTTTGGTTGGAAATGCGCATTAGTCATTTGTTGCTCTTTAACAAAAACAGGTCATCTGCCTTGATGATTAATGCCTCTCATCTTCAATAAAAGCACTACGAATACTAAAATCCTCATCAGACTAATTAGTAAGAATGCCCTTGAGCCAGCCACAAGTCTTAACACAGATCTGTCATGAGTTCACAGAACTGCTGTGTCTGATCTTTTTAGTTACTTCTTTTAAGTAGTATCTAGTCATTCAATGGAGATCACAGACACAGAAATCACTGGCTTGGGAGTATCAGTATTTTTTCCCAGATAGTTAATTTCAATGCACTGAGTTCATCACAGTTTTCATTAATGAAAATTGCTCATCTACAGCTGATTATATCGCAATATAACAAATACTGGTCAAAGAAGAAAAGTAGCCACATACAAAATAGTTACCTTAACAAAATGAACAGGAAAGCAATGAAGAGGAGATCATAATCTTCTTCCAAAGATCTGTATTTTGCCATATAGGAAAAAATAAATAAAGCCACAGTGGTCAATTTATTTCTGGTTTTGATTTAAGAAGGACTATATTGAGCTTTAATAACTTTTCTGAAGTTTGAGGCAATCCTTTCTTTTATTTACTTTAGTTTTGCTATCATTATCACTGAAGTACTATTATTCCCATTTCAGATTGACATAATTTACCAATGAGTCAGAGTCATAGTTCCATATAGCCTTTCATTGTTAACATACAATAAAAACAAGATTTGCTTGAAGACAGAACAACCAATCCGTATTTATCAGTGTCAGCTTACTTCTCCAGGTCACTTAAAGGCTTGATTAACCACTACGTAAGTCAGTATAAACATTTCAGGAAACAGTAATGAGCACAAGTGTGCACGAAGCAGTTCTAGATTTTTTTGTCATGAGCTGTCTGTTTCAATTTTGAATTTTTTTCCCCAATTGAAAAATTTTGCCCAGAACTGAGATACTGGCATTTCTGAGGCATAGCACAGGATTCATTCTTGAAAACTGCAGTCTTATTCTACTGTTGGTTACCAACATTCCACAAAGCAAAATCCTGCGAGATTTGTATTATTATTCACTATTTAATGGTGTTATTAAGCTTCAGGATCAGCACTAAGGCATGTCTTCTATCCTGGAACCTACACCCTCAAATCCTAAAATCCATATTTTCACATTTCATCTTATTTGTAGCTGTGGAAATTATTCTATGTGCCCAACACACTTTATGATTTCCCAGTTGCATACTGTGGGATGGAATCATAGAATAGTTTGGATTGGAAGGAACTTTAAAGCTCATCTAGTTCCAAACCCCCTGCCATGGGCAGGGACACCTTCCACTAGACCAGGTTGTTCAGAGCGCCAACGAACTTGGTTTTGAACATTTCCAGGGGTGAGGCATCCACACTTGCTCTGGGCAACCTGTTCCTGTGCCTCAGCACACCCACAGTAAAGAATTTCTTCTTGATATCCAATTTAACCTACCCTCATTCAGTTGGAAGCCATTACCTCTTGTCCTGTCACTACAGAGCCTTGGGAAAAGTGCCTCTCCAGCTCTCTTGAGGACCCCTGTAGGTACTGGAAGGTGCTTTAAGGTCTCCACAGAGCATCTTCTCCAGGGTGATCAATAGGACCATCGTTTTTACTGCACATGAACCATTTAACAATTTTTGCCTACCTGTACTCAGAAGGCTGAAACTTTCTTCTCTTCCTTTCTCTCTGTTAGGGCCCAGTCCAGCTCTGGAATTTCAGGGCTGAAATTTCAACTACTGAAATCTATATAGATTTATAGATAGAATTTTATTAGAAGCTTTGTCCCTGAAACAAGCATCCTGTATTCTCCTACATGAGGTGTGTAATTTCCACTTGTTGCTTGTTACTTTGTCAGGTTCTGTGCCTTAAATTATTATTCCCCTGATGAGGGAATTTTTATATCTTTTGCTAGGCACCGTAAAGAATAGGACCTTCCGTCTTCTTAGCTTGCAGATAGTGGTTTATTAAGTCTTATCAGAGAAATTTAGCCCATAGCCGGGTGTTAGACATAGCACAGAGCAAAGAATGCCAAGAATGGCCGCTTTATCTTGATTACAGCCTCTTTTAAAGGTAAATCATCCAATTAAAACTTAAAACGAAAGATATTTTCTTTTTTCTACCAATGTTTCATAATTCACCTTGTCACATAGGAAAGGAACTGAGGAATTCTCCATCCAATCATTCCAAACTACCTCTACTGCAGAACATGGAGTATTAGAAGAAGAAGAAGAAGCAGGTCTAAAAGACAACTACTAGCCTCCATTTTGAAGTTTTTTGCTTTTATCTATTTACCACATTAACTAACCTAAAAAGTCTAGATTTTTCACCCGTGACAACCTTACATAATATCCCATCACCTAGTTCACATCAGTGTAAATTTTAATTCTTCCCTGAGAGTACATAGCTTTCTCCACAGACAAAGGTCAGAAATGCTGATGTACAGGGGGGTTTTTATACTTAAAAACAGGCAGAGCAATATTCTCTGCATTCTGGACTCCAACATCACTTGGCTGTTTCCAGTATCAGCAGAAATTCTGACACTGGCACAAGAGCTCCAAGACACATAAAACTCCAAGAAAAGGGTTTCCCTGCCCTCCTTGCTGCCTTTCCCCTCGCAACTATAAGATTGAATAGTACCTGAAGATTGTGCCAGGCATTCCTGACACCCTCACAGAAATATCTCTTCTGGTTTTGCATTCAGTAGACTTCCTACAAAATACCATGAAAAGTGATTTTGGCAATGTCAGTGGGGTGACTTCACAGTAAAATTATTTCATCATTAGTTGACAATTCCAAACAGAGATGTATTTGGTTGGGAAAAGAAGGATGACAGCTCCATCCTTTGACTTGCTGGGAAGCAGATCCTTTAAGATGCTGCTCTGTTCTCAAAAGCAATGATGCAAATAACAACATTGTGGGTTCTGTTCTCTTTCAGGAATTTCCATAACAAACAGAGGGGACTTGTAAGTGACAAGATGTTTCAGCTAATGCCTCCTTTCAGAAGTGAAAGTCAAATTGTACAGTGACATACATCCAACACTTAAAAGTATTAGTAACCCCCCGCCCCCCATGTTTGCAATAGATAAAAAAATATTTGGTGATTCACAAAGAAAAAAAAATTCAAGTTCATTTTCTGAAGAAGGTGTCAGCTCTGAAGCATTCATGCCAGGCAGAATATAATGTGGCCATCACCACAACCCAACAAGGTATGGAATACATAAAACCCATTACAGTTTAATAGGTTGTATTTTCAAATAAAATTAACTATTCAAACCAAATAGACTTGAACATATGACCTCTTTTAGAAATGTGGTTTTAAAAGATAGTCCTCAGAGGTAACAGTTAGATAATAGTTAGATAAGAGGTAATAGTTTCATCACAGCTGCTCCAAATTTTTTTTTGGTTGTTGTTTAAGAATCTACAACTCTCTGAGCAGCTCCCTATAGAAGTAGGTTTTGTGGTTGATTATCTTTGATTATGCACCTGTAATTATATTTTGAGTCCACTGGAGAAGGGATTTAAATTTTTCTACCTGATCAACTGGTTCAAAGCTAAGATATGAATATAGTATTTTTTTTCAGGACCTAAATTTTACTGTTCCTTTCTGGAACTGTTTACTGGTATTTCCAGCATGTTGCTCTGCCGGTAGTGTTTCAATAACATAAATATGTTTTTATGTGTCCAGATAAGTTTGTGGGGTGATTTTTCTCCTTCTAGTCATTTAATACCAAACAAGACCCCCAATTTTACATCACAATTATGTTAGTGTTATGTATTTTCCAATTTTTCTTTTCTTAGTCGATGTTAGTTTCCTAATCACAATTATTTGCAGCATATTCAGCATATCATTAATCTCTTAAGAGTATTTGTTATATTTCCACAATGCAGTGTAAATAGAATGTTGTTTATGGTAAAAAAAAATCCACAATCACTGAATTATCTGACAACCTTTATATCCTGTTCCTTGCACAGAAGTGAATCCAGTGCTTAGGATGAATTAAGGGGTTGCTGATAATGTTCAGGAAATGTGCATGGGAAGTAACAAACCCAGCTCTCCAGTCCACTGCCTAACAGATCACCAGTACCAAAGGAGTACTTTGATACTTAGGCAACTAGGTAAACGGAGCAAACAATACACATCACCCATCCTCCTTGTTTTATGGAGAAGATACTGGCAGTCTCGTTCTAATGCCAGTCACAGCTTAGTTCTCTCCACATATATAATTTGTACCTTCTGCATTTGAATTCTGAAGGTGTTTTGCTTTAGTTAACATTTTAATACACTACTTTATTGCTTCAAGAGAAATAAGAAACTAGCATTTTACTTTGCATTTTTGTACCAGGCTTTTTTTTTTTTTTTAATATTGTTTGGTTTTAGCCCCAGAATTGCAAAATCGATGTCCATTTTATTGATAAGCAGTTGAAAGAAGACAGATAGGAAAACAGAGGGTAATAATCAGCGTGGTTCCCACCTAATTTGAGCTGTGTTGATTTTCTAAGGAACTAATGTAGTAATTGCTATGTTTCTTACCTCATAGATGTTATCCTAGTCAACTAGGATCCAGCCAAAAATACCCAGATCCATTAGGCTTACTGAGTTTCCCCAACAGAGCAGACCTTGATCCTACCAGGCTTCCTGGCTTCTGACACCCTTCTGAGAAGTGCAGTCAACCAGGATAACATGAGCCAAGTAGGACCTGAGAACAACCAGTGCTTGATCTGATAATTCAGTTGTTCAACTTCCTCTTGTCTCCAACATCATTTATTTGGAAGGGCAAAAACATGAAGGCAAAAAATAAAAAAAAATACTCTAGCAAAGGGTTGAGGTACATTTTCTCAAATACTCCACTCTTATAGAACAGAATCTACATGGGAAGCAAACTTAAATCTTCTTGCTTCATGATAGGAAAGAAGAAGCTTATGAGAGAATATGAACTACTGTTCCTCTCCACTAAGTAAAGAGACACAGTTTTCATTTGTTCTTTCTCTGCTATGGAATGGTTCTGCATGGTTCACTCCTCTGGATGAAGAATCAGACATTTTTGCTTACAATTTCTCTGATAATATGATGTAACATGAAGAAGTTTTGTCTTGTTTCCTCCAGACTAGTGGAGAGAAATGAACGGTCAAGAAAGGAATAAGTAGGTTTTTCTTTGTATTTTCATAAAATTAGGTTCTGTACATTCGTCTATTAAAATAGCTAAACAGATAGTCATTAAATGCTTTCAGCATAAAACAATTGTACTTATAAAACTCTGTGTGGAAATGAACTTTGTCCTTTTGCCCATCTTGAACTTTGTTTTTGTTGCTTCATTAGGGTATTATTTCTTGTGACTAGCGGAATTTTCCAATTACTTATGATATTGTCTTCCTCTAGTGGCTATTTGAACACTCAATCACATTACTTTCAGTGGGAGCTATACGTATCCTGATGCATTCTTTAGGGTTTGGAACCATTATAGTCAAATCTTGATGAACATTTTCTGTCAAAAAAATCCAATTAAAAAAAAAAAAGTATGTCTTAATTATCTACATAAATATGAACAGTAAGATATGCCTAAAAAGGCAACTTATGCTATTATGTGATATTGCAAAATGCCCCAGAATTTCCATTTCCTTGTTTTCAAATATATCAGGACTAATTCTACTCTTGTCACCAGCTGATGCCATGGACCTGCACACAGGCAAAAGAGAAACTGGGAATGGCTGGGAAGTTCATAATTCCCTGAATGCCAACTGTCCTGACATTTCCACCTGGTAAAACAATGCACATTTCTGAGTATATGGATTTACACCCTTGTCTGGTAATGCCATTCTTAGATTATTTTTGTCCAATCTGTGCCAAGATATTTATACTTTGCAGAGTGTAATTGAACATTTATACACATGAAAAATAAGCTATGACCATCACTTGACTTTTTAATATTTGTAGTACATTATGGCATCATGTCTGTTGTATTCACCAAATGCATAAGCAATCTGTTTGTAACAGAGCACTGTAGATGAGGTTGCTAAGGACTAGGGGAGGAAGTTGCCATTTTTGTCTGTTCCAGATTTGGCATATCTGTCCTAAATGTAGAATACATTGACTGAAAGATTCTGACATTTCACTCTCTATTATAGCAGCTGTCCCCTGTTTCCTCAATGACAGCCAATAAACATGACCAGTGCCTTCCAGATATTTACAGGCTTCAATTTTTCTAATGTCTCATTATACATTCCCCACATACTATGTCTGCTATGGGATCTCTAAAAAGTAAAATATGACATTACATCAGCCACGTAGAAAATCCTGTCATGACTCCAAGCCAGTAAGAATATTACTAAATCCCCAGTAAGAATACCACTCTTTGTTCCCTGAGTTTCAGCACTCACCTCTTGAGGTGCTGCGCATCCAGCTTGAGTAGGAGAAATACAGCCCACCAGGTAAAGTATGGCTACATCAGTGGACTGGTGGAAAGCCTTGTAAAGTTAGGTCTGCACATTGAATTGACATCATTCCATGGAAGGTGTCCTAAACCCACAAATGTTAGTCCTATTATTCCATAAATATTACACAGGATCTCTTTAGTTTAAGCCTAAAACCCTTTTACCAAATAGATTTCTGTATCTTTCATTAAAAAGATCTATTTTAAAAGCCAGGAAATGTTTTCCTTGTTTACCTAATGCAGATCTCCATTTTCTAAATGTCTACTGGCCACTTCTCACTTCACAATGGCAGAATCCAGAAGTTTCATAAGAAATGGAGCTAGTGAGTAATTCTGGATATTCAAAATGTAATATACATGTTTTCTCCCACTGATTAAAATAATATTTTCTAAAGAAATAATCAGAGGTGTATATCTCTGGCATCACAAAGCAACAAGTAATGGATGCTCATGAAGTCCCAGTTGATGCAATGCATAGACCAGTGGCCACTGCACCTGGAGCTGACAATGCAGTACATTTGTCTCTGATCCTTAAACCATTTAGCACTTTCTTCCCTGCAGTGATTACTGCAGAACTGAAGATGATTCAGTGTTCCTTTTGATAAATGGTTCTTGAAAGCCCAAGACATGCTCTGTCTGGAAGAATTCACAGCCATCTGCTGGGAAGCTAATGTATTCATCTCGCACATACAAATGGCTTTGTGGATGATGTTTCACTGCTTTGCAATAATATGACTTCATTGCCATTGAAAACAACCTGCACCATTGCAAAAATGGACTTATAATCTGACCTGTGGATTACATTTAATGACACAAACCCCTTAATTACAGCAGCAGGAAAACATGTGGGAAGAAGGAATTCCTGTAATCTCTTCTTTCCTTCACTAAAATTTGCATTTGTCTCACATTGAAAAAGAAACCTAAAAGACTGTTTGTCTCTTTGCCTTCTCTCGACCCCCCTCTCCCCCAGTGTAATCCAAATCCCTTGGTGATTCCTAATTTCATACATTATTTTCTAACTGAATATGAACAGCTTTTATATGGGTTAGACAATCCCTCAAGTATTTTCATCACTGGGATCAGGATAAATGTTTTCAAGGGATAAGTATTATTTTTGATTGCATGTTGGTGATGAATATCATTTCCTTCAAGCTACAGAGATTGTACTATTTCACCAGTGTCATCTGTCTCTCAGACTTGCCTTCTATGCTCAAGAAAATGTGTGGAAAAAGCTGAGGCTCACACCTATGATGTGTCCCTGTAAGAAATACTGCTGGGTATCTTTCATCCCCAAGAAAAAACTCATGTGATGAATTTCTTCCCCTACACTAACCATCTTGAAGTCACAGGAAAGAGCCTATTGACCTCAAGGATGCAATTTCAGATTTGAAACTGATGTGGAATCCAAATGTGTCTTTTCCAGCCTTCACTCAGTAATAGCCATATGAAGCATGAAGTCAACATTTTCAAAGCCAGCGATGCAGAGCTCATGCACTCCTTTTCTGATGCCTCATCACATCAGATCCTTGGTTTACAGTCTCAGCAATTCCACCGAAGTCAGGGAAGCCACCTTGGCTGTGGGATGACACAGGTGTAATTGGAAATAACTCTACTGAGTCAATGCATTTAACAATTGTAAACCAATTAACTTATAGCACAACAGGAGCATATGTTTGGGCTTGTGAGTCCACAAACATCAACAGGCATAATTTTTTTTGCTTCAGTGAAATTAATTTAGACTCAAAGTCAATGGGGAATTTGGCCTCTCTGTTTGGAAATCCAATATCTATTCCATAATCTCTTTGCAGTTTAGGTAAATACAGCTTAATGTCTAATTGGTGTTGTTTACACATCTTTTTGTGGTTCTCATAAATCATAGTACCATTTTAATTATCAGTATTTCTGGATAATTTTTCAATTCATTCCCAGTAAGCAGGACTGAAGAATTAATGAAATAGCCTTTAGCCACTCCCTAATTTCTCATTGTTTTCAGGTGCTCAGTAAAGAGATAGGTCCTGGTTTTCATAGATGTCCTTCTAACAGCTTTACTCATATATCAATAAAATGTGTTTCCAAGCATAATATTCTCTTGGCATAATCATCTGTTCATTCAGAATTACCATCTGTGCTTTGCTGGAGACTTCATTCTTTTATGAAACTGGCAGTGATGACAAAGTTCATTTGAATTCCCAGGACATGCAACCATGAAACAGTTTGAAATTCTGTTTTCCAAGCCAGTTTTCCACACTGATAGAACTTTTAAGAACAGGCAATTAGTGATTTTTTGTTGTGGCTGTTGTTGTTCCATGTTTCACTGAACACTGTCCACCATCCTTCCCCTCCTCCCACCATCATTTTCTCTACCAACTTCTTAGCTAAGGCTTGATGGATGAGACTCCCTGTGAAGCCCATCAGCACTTGTTTTTTAATCAGCAGTACAGACTGCTGTTGACTGAAATGAAGCATATTTTCCACCCAGGGACTGAGCACATTGCCTTTAAGCAGATTATATTTAAAAATAATCCTACAAAAAGATTCTGTATCATATAAGGCATGACAAAGAAAAAGAAAAAAACACAGTCAAATATCTTTCGAATGCAAAGGTAAACATCTTTTCCTTACCATATTTATGTGAGAGGGAAAGGTTCCTTTTTGCTTTCTTCTTATATTTTACAAGCACTGAGTTCACTACTAGGCTCCTGTAACTTTTGAACCTAGCAGCTATAAGATCAAAAAAGCTCAGCTTTTCTTGCTGTTGATCCCACCAGATATTTTCAAAATTTCCAAGTTTCAGTCACAGAATTCTGTAGCAGGTGACATGGTAATTTATTTTTCTGCTTATTTTAAAGGTATTTTTACGAGGAAAATAAATATGTGGCCTTGGTTCTTGGTACTGTGCAGGTCTTTCAATCACAAATGGAAGATTTAAAATCCCTGATTCCTCACTAGGAAATACAATGGATTGAAGATACCTAGCTCCTTGAGTTATGTCTGAATCACATCCCCTTTTTTTCAGAGCTTTCAGTAACTAATTTCTACAAGTTTATCATATACTAGTCCCTGCACGTTCTGTTGGCAACCTAGAAACCTGACTTGGAATGTGAATGTTGAGGTTTTGAAGTGCCCAACTGGTCCTTCTCAATGTGGAGTTCTTTAGGCCAGTAGAAGTAGTTCCACAGGAGTCTAGAATCTGGAAATGGCCTCAGTATTGCTCTAAAGGAGTCCATATCTCTACAGTGATGTTTTACTCAGAAGGACCTGAATTCCAGGTCACCACAATGGAGTAGTGCACTGTGACATAGGTAACACAATTTGTGAAGGAGTCTCTATCCTGAAGAAATAGGCAAAAAGGTGGAACAAGTTTGTCGTGGCCTGTTAGCCTGTGCTACAAAAAACAGAGTTCTTGGGTAAGACAGTCCCTAGTACCAGAGACTTCTGTGTAGGTTACAGTGAGAAGCCTCTCCCAGAATGCTTTGTCCAGTTATGGTAATATTATATCCCAGTTCTGTGTTCCTGGTTGGCCACTGGCCACTCTGCCTCCTTGTTACCTTATGTGTTTCATGCCCTAGAAAGTTCTTCACTCCCTGTTGCCCACATTGGCCTTTGCCCCTCGCCGCTCCCCCAGGGCTTCCCCATCGGTTCCCATTCCCTGGTCCCTGTGTACCGCCCCGTGCCCTCAGACCATTGGTCCCTGATGCTCGCCCCGCTCCCGTACTTAAACCTGGACCCTCAATTGTTTCTTGTCTTTGTCCCTGGAACCGCTCATGATGTGGCTGCAATAAACCTCCATCCATGGAACCCCAATGGAGCCCCTTCCTGCCTCTTTGCCATCAACCCATACTACTGAAGCTGTCCGTGTGTTTGTGTGTGCACACATGTGTGAATGTGTGTAGCTGAGCCTGCTGAGCGGCTTATGAGACGCTTTTGGAAGATCACAGCACCTTGTGCTCTGGCACAGAAGCAGAGAGAGCTCAGGATAGTGATACAAGTTCATGCTGTGAAGCTCAACTAGAAGTTCAGTTTCACTGTCTGTACTGGGTGCGTGCCAGGGTGGTTCACTGTTGTCATTCTCTAGAAATTTCTTTCCATCCTGTTTCCATTTCGCTGTGTGAGACATCCCCAGAAAGCTGTATTCCTTGGTGATGTGGTGATTCCAGAAGACATCATGAGCAGAGACATGATCTGGACATTTCAATTTGTCTCATATATAAAACAGTTTCCTAGAAATACCTGTAAGCTGAATCACAATCCCTGGTGTGCAGCGTGCAATGCGTAATGTCATGGAGAGACGAGCCACTGGGCCAAAATCAGAATCCTGTGCAGTGGACTTCTGTGTGCTGAAGGGATTATTAACTACTGTCTCGTGGAACAGTCTTTCAATCACCTGAAGTTAGACAATTTTTCCAGAAAAATTAAGATGTTTCAAACTGTTAATAACTAAATTATTAAAAATACTATAAGTATAAATTAAAATGTAGGCTTTTCAGAATGCATTCCAGAAAGGTAACGGAGCTCCTGCCTTGCCTTAGCTTACATGGAGGCTTTCTATAGCACTGCCACCTTCTTAAGGTGCGAGGAGGCAGCCAGTACCCCCAGGGTGCTGCGAGGGCTGGCTGCTGCCCCAGGTAAGCCAGGAGGGAGTGCAGAGAGGCAACAGGGCTGGCAGGGGCCCAGACCTGGGCCAGGAGGGGCCAGGGCACTGAGCAGCACGTCAGGATTAGGCTGGGTCTGGAGGCAGTGACCAGCCCAGCAATCACCCAGCCAGTCTGCAGGGCTCAGACAGCACCAAGGCTGAGCCAGAAAGCCCTGGCAGTGGGGCTGGATAAGAATAGGAACAAGAAGCTACTGCAAGCCCCTGCTGCCAGCAAGGGAGCTGGCCTTGGGCTCAGGACCCACACCTTCACCCTCTAGCTGCATCCCTGGGAGGGGAATGCACTCAGGGCACTGGCAAGATCTGGGGCAAATAGAAGCTGCAGGTTTTAAGTAAAAACTTTCATAATAACCAGCCAAAATAGCTGAAGTGTATTTAGAAAGAAATTTGTCAAGGTAGGCAGTACTACACATTTTTTATTGATTCTCTCTCAGTCTCTAAATGCCGGTGATTAATTTACACCCTGAAGCGTGACTTTTCGCCACAATCATGAGTGGGAACATAGAAGATGTTGAGCTCTCTGCAAAGCCAGTGATATAACCTGTGCTATTTGGCATTACTATGAGGAAGAAAAAGAACAAATACTTGTAAAATGCCTAGGCTAATGACTTCTGTGATAGTGATAGAGGGTCCCAACTTTTTCTAACACTAAGAGGGGGCTTTTATTTTTTACCCCTAAAACCTAATCTCCCTGTTATGCTGTACAGATTAGTTTAGTCATATCCTAGCTATTAATTTTCTTCCAGCTATTTAGGGGATTTAGGGGAATAATAAATATGCATTTCCAAGATCTACAAAGGCAAAGAGAGGATTATTTTTCTGTATGTTAGACTTCTTGAATCAACAAAATGTGGCACAAAAGCTCCCAGGCTTTATTAGGCCGCTGGTTTATCTAATGCAGTATCTTGTTCACAACTCACAGAACTCAAACAGCAGCATCTTTCCGAATTTTAAATCTATGCATCATAATGTTCTGCAAACTCACTTTATAGGGCATGAATAGCTTGGAAAATCTGGCCCATCTTATGGTCTTGCATAGCTTTGACTATTTACTGGGGCACTTGCCAATTGACATCATAAGAGACTGAACAACACTTCAGGATTTTACTGCATTTTTCACCTGTAGCTTTGTGCTAAAGCCAGTGAAGTTTGGAACATTTCTGGATCCATGCCCTCAGCTCACAATGGCTAGTCGAACATTTTGTAAGGCCATTTTACTTGACTTTACAAAATACACTCCAAAAGCAGATCAAGATTTCTCAGTAATATAGACAGAACTGTATTGTCATCTGAAGAAAACAGCTAGAGTCAAACAGTATTAGGAGAGAAAGGGGAGGAGGTAGAGCCAATGTTCTGCTCTGCTGAAAGGAATGCATGAGTTGAAGTCCCAGGTTGGTATTTCAGGTTAAGAACCTAGTAGATACACTACCTTTGGAAGTTAATAATTCACCATCTACCCTGAACAGGGGAAGGAAATCGGAACAGAATTAAGTTCTAAGCTCCAAAACTAGCGGAGGATTTTCAAAAATTGTTTGAAAATGACCAAAAGTGTTCTGGCCAAAAGGCTCCATGAGAAGCATTGTTTAAGACCTGTCAAGCTAAGGGAAGACAAACATTAAGCTGGCAGTCCAAAGATGACTTCCCAAAAACATCTAAGGAAAGGATCGAGTAGAACAATTGATAACTTGTCTTACAGCTTTCTTACAGATAAAATGAGGCTTTGAAGATTTAGTGTATCCAGTGTAATAGAATATTCCTTAGCTCCTTAACTTTTGTGCTCATTTTGTTTGTAGTAGTGAAGAAGCTTTGCAGGTACTGAGCCCATGGTGCCTTTACTAATATAATTAGTCTCTTTAGGCTCATACTTGATGCTGCTGTTAGGCTTGTCTCCAGATCTGTGGCATTATGGAGACTGAGATGAATTAGGTCTTCCATCATAGCCTGCTTCCCTTCAAAGCAAGTTGCATCAGACTCTACAAAAGCCAGAATTACTTGTTTTGCTCAGGAAAATTTGTACAAACATTTGTCAACTAAATAGGCCTTAACACAATAAATTCATAGTATATGGAACTAGTAGTACAGCTATCCCTTCTTTTAGTACAGGAATTATTTCAAACAAGATTTTCCATAGAAGATACTCTTTTGATACATAACCCTTGATGATGTTCTAAAAAAAAAAGGAAAAAGAGGAAGCAGCAATAACATCTTTCTAGCAGATTCCCTGTGGTATACAAGAACACGCAGAGGTTACAAAATCTGCAGTCACACAGTCACTATGTTACCTTTCTTATTGCTGACAGTGGGTTTGAATTCTGGGTTTATAGTTGGTGATGACAGATTCAACATATTAGTAACTTGATTGGTATTTTATACCATATAGCTATGGTGAGGGCAAAACCCACAATGTCATCTTGACATGTCACTTGCGATGTTTCATGAAAGCTGAAAAAAGGCAGGAACTTGCTTTTCGTGTAGTGACCTAGGAACTTCAGAGATTGTATTTTAGAAATGTAGTGCAAACCAGTATATTAAATACATAATTAAGTTAATGTGAAATTAAGACTTTTTCTCATGCTTACAGAGGACACCTAGTCCTGATTGTCATTGCTGTGATCTGAGCACTGCACAGCCAAATGCAAACAGGGAGACAAAGTAGTCGCACTGGAGAAAGAATGTCAGCATAACTCACTGCCTGTTTGTTTGTGCTTGCACCAATCTGCCAGCACTGCTGGATCCCATGCATTGCACCAGATTATTCACACTTACTACGATTCCTTTATTCCACAGACCTCTGTTTTGTAAAATGTTCTTTTAATTTGGGAGCAGAGGGAATGCGTTACACTTTGTCATCCATGCAACAAGTGATATGTATTTATATACATACTGCACACACATAAACATATAAACACAGGAACAAATGAAGAAACAATTTGTTTTGGTTTTTTTGCTTTCTTCATCACTTTTAGCATCAGGAAGGGTGACATTGCCTAAGTAACTTTTATTCACAGGAAAGAGATACAATTATGTGATGCCACAGATACCAGCTACTAGGTGGATTGTGCATTGTTGACACCTGTTTATTATTATGCATATTATTTTTGACAGCTTGAAAGGAAAATTTTATTTGAAAATTTTAAGGAAACATGATTCAGCCAAAATCAGTGGCAAAGGGAAAATGTACTTGAAGAAGTTTGGATTTACTTCTTTGTTGTAGAAATGGCTGTTTTCCTTTTCTGCATAAAAATATTTTATGATCATCACTATGAATGAAAAATACATCTAGTCTGACTTTCAAGTTTCTTATCCCAGATGCTAAAATGCTATTAATAATTTTGGTTGGGAAAATTGCTGTGAGTACACAGACAAAGGCTGTGTCTGTACTTTTCACATGGATTGCCAGAGGTGTCACATCAAAGATGTGGTAACTGGGTAAACTAACGTTGAGGTTTGCATAGAAATTAATTCTTGTAAGACATTAGCCATCCCTTCTAACACTGTCAGTCATCTTCAGCAGGAATGAATTAATTCTGAGTTTTAAAGTAAAAACCTAATGATATCAGAGAAGTTCTCCTTACAACTTAGCTGGAGCGTATATTTGAGGGTATATTGGGTGCACCAGGTCTGATAATAGCTCATTTCCCTATGTGAGGAGAGGATAAGAGGTTTCAATATATTGCTATACCTGAAGCATGAAATTATTTATTTTTAAGACCCAAATTATAAACTTCTAAAACAAATAAAGGGAAAATTTTTCTGGAAGATTAATTGTTGTGACTGAAAATCTGTACCAGCAAACTAACTGACACCCTACACCCAAAAATCAAACAAATATGAATGTTTATTTTTCTCTTTCTAACCTGATGAACATGGTATAATTTCAGCAAGATCTTCTTAAATTAATGAAGTCTAGTGGAGACACCTGACTGGGAAGCACTCCATGTGCCTGTTGATTAATATGCTCGTGTGTGTTTTCTGTATGTGTATATGCATTGCAAAACTGATTCCACATACTCAGAGCCATATGTTACAGCAGTTCACAAAATAATACCATATTTTACATTGTGATTTTACAGGGTTGCTTATTATTTAACCATCCTTCAAGATTATAACTACTCCAAATTATTTAACTGCATGCACAAGCTCATTGGAGGATTTCTTTACCAGGCTGCTTAACATCACCGTGTACAGCCATCGCTTCTCATCCAGTCACATCTATGATTGGTATCATCTCTCTGTCCTTAGATAACTGGATTTTAAATTCTCAAAGCAATTCTTTCACTGTGAAGATACAATAATTTTTAAGAGGGTGAAAAATCATTTTTTTTATGTGCAAGGGAAAACCCACACACACATTTCATTTTGATCTTTGCCTTTGCTTAACTCCCCAGCTGCCTGGGGAAAGCAGGACAAGACATTCAGTGCAGGTGAGTGACAGAGCTCAGGGAGGGCAGGAGCACGGACATGCTGCCTCTCTCCCTGCAGAGCTCCTCACTTCTCTCTCCACCTGAGTCTCTGAACCACATGTCAAGGACACAGAATGCCCATTGACTACATGGAAATCAATACCATACAAGATGGCACTTGATTAGTTTCTAAATTAAGATGAATTAGGGCTTTCTGTCTGTTTTGAATGGACAGTCCCAGCTGCCACGGCATGGCTTGTGATGGGCCTTGCTGGAGGAGCCAACAGGGAGCATGGGGAGATCCTCAAGCTTCCGTGGATAAAAAATTTGAGTTTTCCCACTCCACCATCGTAACTCATGCACAGAAAATAAGAACATAAATATTAAATTAGTAGCTGATAACTAACATTGAGGAGCATTCATAGGCTCAGTTAGTTACAGGTAGTTTAAAAAAAATTATGCCTAACTTTCTTGCAGGTGAAAATTTCTGCCTCTGACCCTGATGCCTGAAGTGGCCACCTAAAAAACAGAGACTAGACAAGAATAAGGGAATAAAGGTAGGTATTTATTTGAAGAGCCTTCAAAGGTACACCCTGGGGAGTCCAGAGGCTACTGCCAAGATGGACCCCAAGATGGATGACAGGTCACGAGTTCTTCACACTTTTATAGGTTTGGTTCATTTGCATATCAGAGGTAATTCTCCAATTAAAGCTTCAGTTAATGATATAATTTCCCCAAGCTTGCCCCCCCCCCTTTAGAGGCTCTTGGTTTATACTTTTTGGGCCTAGGACGGTCTGAGTGTCCTTGGAGAGCAGGCCTAGAGAGGCTTTGTTATGTCTACCTAGCATGAGAAAGCAGAAGTTAACAGGCTTCAACAAACTTCAGAGTTACACACTAGGCAGTACAGGATTGAAAAATATGAAAGTTAATACCTAAGGCATCAACCCCATGTATGAGTTCAAGCTCAGCCAAGAAGGGTCTTGGCCTTTGAATCCTTTGTAGGGTTTTAAGACACAGGGACATTCCCTTCCGTGGTTACAAGCGTACTTGTCTGGGAAGTTAATTCATGACTGGGTCTGTGGAAACCTAGGTTAGGACACTTCAGACGTGGCACCTTGGCACTATGATGCCAGAAGTAGTTAACATTTCCTATAATGTGCATATTTGTTGTATTTTTTCATGTATTAATGAGAATGTGCTCAGAGAGAATACACATATTAACACTGCAATATTTAGACAGTGTAAATTTTTCTTTGCTCTCCTCTACAACTAAATTTTATTCTTATCAATATAGCATTCAACATTTTTTGCATGACACAGCATCTTTCTGAAGCTGCAGTTTAGAAAAAATCCTGTTTGAAGTTTTGCTGGCATATGAAAACCTACCATCTATGGGGAAACTGGAGGCATTTCAAATGACTGATGCACAATAGCAGTGGCAGATTTGCAGTGATCTGAGCAAACCAACATTAAGTACAAGTCAGGGAAAGGACACATCTACTTTTTAAACAAACTACACCAGGAAAAAGAAGAAATCGCAGGGAACAGTTTCTAGGAGTTAAACTCTCATGTATGTTATTCGCAAAATCATAAAACCAGGAGAACTTCTTAAAATGGTTTTCCAAAAGGTCAGTATTTTTGCACTCAGTATAAATTGACACAGAATTTCATTCTGAGTCCTACAGTGCATTAGGGAAGTGCACTTTGATTACCAGTACTCTGCATCATACTGGCAGTATGAGAAACCGAGACACAATCACAGATCAAGATTATGAAGTTTTCCCCAAATTCAGAGCTGCATCCCAGGTGTTTGCTAGGTCAGTATAGGTAGCAGTAAAGGAGCTGCAGCATATAATCAAACATCTCATGTGACTGTAGAGGCAGTTCCCCGAATCTGCAGACGTGCATCACAAGCAACACCTTGTAAGAACTCTGCCTGAGATTGTGCAGGTTTGCCACGACAATTCAAAATTTGTCTTTATGGTTATGCAAGCCTAATTATTTCTTACTTGGTATAAGACAGAGAATCTAACCCTGTAACGGCCCATAAAACTGCTTTGAGAACAAATGGGAAGAAAAAGTCCGTCATGTGGGCAGCTCAGGCTACCACTGAATACTTTGCAGTAAGGTGTACATACAGTACAATATTCTCTGAAATATGGTATCAGCTAAAGCTGCACAACGTCTCTCGAGTGTAACTATTGAGGGTATGTAGTATTGGGTTCTTATTTACTGTACATGTAGTGTTTGTGAGGCAAAGTTTTGGTAGCCTGGCATTACAGGGTTGGCTTCTGAGAGAGGCTGCTAGAAGCTTCCCCCATGTCCAACAGCTCCAATGCCAGCCAGCTCCAAGACAGATGTGCCGCTGGCCAAGGCTAAGTCCATCATCAACGGCAGTAGTGTCTCTGGAGTACTGTACTTAAAAAGGGTGAAAAAAACCACCTGTGCAACTGCAGCCAGAGAGGAGTGAGACTACGTGAGAGAAGCAGCTCTGCAGACACCAAGGTCAGTGAAGAAGTAGGGGGAAGAGGTGCTCCAGGCGCCAGAGCCAAGATTCCCTGTCCCCCCTGGTGAAGACAATGGTGAGGCAGGCTGACCCCCTGTCCATGCAGCCCATGGAGGTCCACGGTGGAGCAGATGGACACCCAAAGGAGGTTGTCACCCCATCAGAAGATCAAGCTGCAGCAGGCTTCTGGCAACATCTGTGGACCTTTAAAAAGAGGAGCCCACACTGGAGCAGGTTTGCTGACAGGACTTGGGATCCTGTGAGAGACCCACACTGCAACAGTCTGTTCCTGAAGAACTGCATGCCATGGAAGGAACCCACACTGGAGCAGCAGCAGAACTGTAACCTGTGGGAAGGACTCACCCTGGAGAAGTTCGTGGAGGACTGTCTCCCATGAGAGGGACTCCACACTGGGAAGTTAATTCATGACTGGGTCTGTGGAAACCGAGCTTTTGTTTAACAAGCACTTAGGACACTTGAGACATGGCACCTTGGCACTATGATGCCAGAAGTAGTTAACATTTCCTATAATGTGCATATTTGTTGTATTTTTTCATGTATTAATGAGAATGTGCTCAGTGAAAATACACATATTAACACTGCAATATTTAGACAGTGTAAATTTTTCTTTGCTCTCCTCTACAACTAAATTTTATTCTTACAGCATTCAATGTTTTTTGTGTGTGTGAGGAGTCCTCTCCCTGAGGGGAAAGGAGCAGGAGAAGCAACACATGATGACCTGACTGTAGTGCCCACTCCCCATCCCCCTGCACCACTGGGAAGGAGGAGGTTGTAGAGAAAATCAGGAGTAAAGTTAGGCCCAGGAAGAAGGCAGGGAGGGAGATAAGATGTTTTTAATGTTTGGAGTTTTTCTTCATTATCCTACTCTGTTTTTTTTCCCCAAGTCAAGTTGGTTTTGTTCATGATGGTAACTGCTGAATGAACTCTCCCTGTCCTCATCTCAACCCAAAAGCCTTTCTTTGTCTTCTGTCAAGTTGAGGAGTGGTAGGGTGGCTTTGGTGGGCATCTGGCATCCTGTCAGGGTCAACCCATCACACACAGGAAATTCGACTAAGGTAACTACACTGATAGAAATATTGATTGTACATCAGCTGGTTTTATCCATTTTGTATTTGAATTTATGTTCATGGTATTCTCTTCACAGTTGTGCAAATATTTATATGCTTAGTAGTGCAAAAATCCTTAATAACTTGTCAAGTAAGATGAGTCTGTCTTTGGCGATGAAATGATGAAATACACAAGTCTGTGACTCATCATTTCCATCCGCCATTATTGTCAACTCCACAGCTAGACCAATACCTTTTGAAAACTGCTTATTTTCAAGAACTTACATAAGTGAAATGACCAGGGGTTTACAGCATGCTTTATCTCTCTTGGAAGAATTTTTTTATCTTCTAGCACTGTAAACTTGTGATCTCCCTTCTGTCTTTTTCTTCTGGCTATGCAGTGCAGTATATGTATTTTTTTAATATTTCTTTTAGGTTTCTGATATCTTAATTTATTGTCATGTCCATTTGATTTGGTTCTCTACTTAATTCACTCTCCTTCCTACAATTGGTGAGAACTGAGTTTCATTTTGCTTTTGACAGACTACCTCTTCAGTGACAGAATATCAATGTTGGAGAAATTGTTAGGTTTGGATTTTAAATTTGTGCTAAAGAGACTGATGTGCAGAACAACTCTGAATGCACTCTAAATAGATCCTACTTCCATTTTGCTTCTGCCTTAATATGTACCAGCATTGTTATTGTGTAGAAGTTCAGCATCAGTTTTGCAAGATTATATTTTCATGTCTTGCATTCCATTTTCTTTAACATGTCTTGGTCCCCAGGCTATACTTGATGCCACAGATCCTGGGTTCTCTCATGTATCTGATCTTTTAACTTGCTCAGGACCTTATTTTGACAGCCTCATTTAAAATGAGCAGTCATTTACTCCATTATTACTCACTCACATTGAAATCAATTGGCATCTTGTAGGCCATCTTTAGTGCAAAGATAGCAAAAATTGGTTTTCATGTATCTGCAGAAAACTAATAGTTTCTACTGGTTTTTATTAAATGATGCATTTCAGGTTACGTGTTTGCCTATATTTGTAGCCATTGAACTGTATCCATGTATTGTACCCATTGAATAGCTTTCCACTCCAGAGTCCACTGATTCTCAAGAGCAATCACTAGTACCATTTTCCCCGAGACAGGTTTTTTTACAAGGTGGTGATATCTGTTTGCTTTTTAAGAGTTTATTTCTTCTGTCTTGTTGTCTGATTATTCTTCATACTCATTTGCTTCTCGATTTCACCCTTGTTTTGATTTAATTTATTCTTTACTGTATTCAGCTAGTTGTGCATGTTAACTTGAGAGAGTGAAAACCCGATGCATCTCACTGAATTTTAAAAATCTGAGGTTCCCAATTTAGGAATTTATGATAAATTAAGAAAAATTTTCAGTGATTCAGGCTTTCTAAAATTTCAGTAGTCCCTTGAAGATGATTATTCCTCTGTACTTACTATAAAACTCCTGAAATAGGCACTTCAGTTATTGAGTTTGTAGGTGGAGTGAATCTAAATGCTATTTCAAGCTTTCATACATCAGATGAATGACAGTGTTGCTGGAGAAGTTATGTCAATCAATAATCATGTTTCTAACCTGGGTTTGCTGGACTTTAACTTCCAGCAACTGCATCTTGTTGCTCCTTTGGTAAAATGGAATGGGATTGTTAAGCAAATTATCCAGTCTCCAAATAAAGTTCTTACCTGTCTTGAAAACCTCCTTTAGTTTCCTACCGTTCTTTGTGCAGTGCTGACAGCTGAGCAGAAAGCAGCCTTCCAACAGTGCCATGTGCTGCAGGAATGCATGCAGGTACCCTGAGTGTCTCAGCTGTTTCGTCTTCATGTCTCCAACAGTTGCATTGGGTCTCCCAGGCACTGGGGCCATAGAACCTTCTGAGATCCTAAATGCTTCTCCCGCAAATACTGCGTCTGCTCATGCAAGATTACTTGTGAATGCTTGATTTGTGCTTGGCTGTTCTCACCTGTGTGCTGTTGGCATGGGTGCCCCTGGGCAATGGGGCCATAGAGGTCTGCAGAGCTATCCCCCCTTTGTAGAATTCTCTTGAATTAGGACACTTTAATATTTCTGTTCTGTTCAATTGTAAGAAGACAAAATATTTGAGTCCCAAACTATACCTTGAATCTGCTTGGGCAAATTATGTCCATAGAAGTGTGTCCTAAGAAATAAACCCTCAATGGCAGTCAATGCCTCATCTTCAGAAATCCATTCTCCAGAAATTCTAGTTGAGTTTAGTGGCAATGGAAGAACTGATACAAAGTACAGTGTACATTATATGAGACAAACATTCTGTAATTATAGTAACCCTAATTTCAGAATCCCTTCCTACACATAATATAGTGTTCCAGGACAAACTAATGCACATACATTTCAGTATTGCTCTATATCCCTGTTTACAGAACCAGAAAATCTGTCTAATGTTTGAGTCATTTTTTTCTTTATAAATTATGCTGATCCAAATGTTACTTTCTAGCTACAGGGCTCTGATGCAGCTGGTGCTGTCTCACTTACACCAGTAAGTCTTTTTCCTGGACATTTCTGTCATCTGAAAACCATATGTACTTTTTAAAGAATATATTTATATCCTTTAAGTGATTCATTGAACCAGCACACTTTGTTTCCTGTTTTTCTGCTAACTTCAAGTTAACCTTTGCTGCAGTGCAGAAAGGAAAAACAAGTGCATCATGCAACCCATTGTTTGCACATAGAATCAATACATCCAATACAGATGTAAGCCCTGTACTGCATGTGAACTTTCTGTCTACCTTGTTCACTATTACAGAAGATTAGAATTGAAGACACCTGTTTCTAATGGGCTAAGTTTTCATGGGATTCATACAACATCTTCATTTCTGCAGGTAGACATTGATCATATTATTGTTTACTGCAGTGGGTAGATTTTTAGTTTTTTCTACAGCTGAAGGATGGTAGATATAAGAAAGTACCCACCCGGTAACCTCCAAAAATCTTCTCTCTATAACAGAGTGCATAGGCAAATATGCAGTATTTGTGTTAATAACTTTCGTCAGTGTAAGTTCCCTGAGGCTGTTAACTCACAGCAGCACCAGAACAGACATGGGCACTGACCAGAGCCTGGCTGCTTCCTTTTGCAGCTGACAACCCAGGGTTCAGCTGTCCAGGAGCAAGACCCACATTGATGAAGCTTGGTTTGGTGACTTTAATACAGCATTTCAGAAGAAGAAAATATTCTTGAGCTGCTAGCTAAAGGCTAAAGACCTGTGACAGAAGGAAATAAAAAGACACAAGTGCTTAGTGAGCTAGTATTAGTAAGCCAGAAACTCAGGAAAAAGCAGAGTGAAGGAAAGGTATAAAATCATGAAGGGAAAAAAAAAAAAAAAAAGCAGAGTCAGAAAGTTTGCTCAGGTTTTCAAGATAAGCAATTTCCAATGAAATGACAGAAGCCAACACTTCTCTGCTGACTTCTCAACCATCAGTCATCAACAATCATTCCCCAAATGCCTTTATTGGGGTCTTGAAGAAATTGATGCTTAGCCTTATATCATTTTAATCTTGCCTTTCTACTGTGTAAATAACTGCTATATACTCATAAATAGTTCATGAACCCGCTTTCAGAAGGTCTGCATGTGGTAGAAGACACCCAAACCAAACTGCTCAGGTATTACGCCTGTTTTAAATGTAGGCAACAACATATATCTTAGCCCTATCTCTGTTGTGTTGCATAGAGGTGTATATAGACACTGGTCTTTACAGATTATTTCTCTTTAGTAATTCACCTATTTTACACTGGTAGAAGTAAGATGAGGTGATGAAAAGCAGTGATCCAGATGTCATTTAGATGCATCTATTCCAGCGAATTAATTTCCTACCTGTTTTCTCAAAGGTCTGTATATGTGTATGTATGTGTGTGTGCCTGTAGAAAGGTAAAGACAGCTGTGGTAGAAGTCCTCACACTGCTTCAGTCCTTTGTCACCCACAGAATATATTCCTATGCACACTGAAGCATATTACAATCTCCAGTGGGAAAAAGGAGCCTCAAATGAACATTAACAGCCAAATGCTAGGATTATCACTTGTCCTCTCTTTGTAATTGTAATGTAATTGGCATCCTACATTGTATTTCCATTTCAAAGAAACAAGGAGCCCTATTCTGCAGCTGTTCAATCACTCTCCAATTACCACTCCCATTTTGTCTACATAGATACTCCTGGTGGCCCAGGTTTTAGATATCACTTCTGTATTAGAATAAAACAGATTCATTTTAGAGATCAGTAATTATGCAAATGAAAGACAATTTTATAGGCAGAAAAATTTTTACATTCATTCGTGAAATTATGATAGCCAGTGCAGTGCAAACTGTCCTATCAACAAAGGAATCTCATAATAGAGCTACTGTCGTAATTAGTTTTGGCTTAGATCTAAGCCACTGCTTATAGCATTTTAATGCATGCAGTATCACTTACCTGTTTTCTTAATGTAGTTGTGGTCAACATATCTGTGAAAATAAAATATTCAACAGCATTAGTTTTTTATCCAAAGGAGTAGGCCAAACTCTTCCACTTTTATTGTGTCTACTTCTTCAGATAATAAGCAGCTTTGCCTCTGGAAATTAGAAAATTAATTGTTTGTTATTCAGACAGTTTTCCTCCTAAAAACGTGTGTCCTGAAGGACATCATCATAGGAGTAGGAAGTCAAGTTCTTCAGTGAATTACAATTGTGGAAATTTTAGCTCTGTATTTAGAATACAATCTGAAGAGCTTTTTCATTGATTTGGAGAACAAATAATACAGTCTTGATGACTTAGAGAACTTAACAGAAATTATGATTCCTTCAGGCTGCAAAAGAGTGTGAAGACTCCTGTGCAGCACATGCAACCCAGCTCTCAAGCACATAAAGTTTCCATTAATACTAGGACAGCCTGTGTGGTCTAAAAGAAAAAAGACTGATGAAAAATACAAAATACAGAATTATTGAGAGACAAAATTTAGATTAAGAGGATATGATAAACTTAATAAAAGCCACTGCAAGTCTGATTTTTTCTGAAGTAATCCAAAATATTTATTACTACCTCAGGGCTAAGACACAAGGGGAAAAAAATCCCTTCTTTAAAATTGTGAATGAAGAAAACAAAAGTGGCCCACTTATTTTTTCATTCAAGTGTTGTAGAAATGTTCTAATAAAATGCTCATTCTCTATGTCCTTCATGTTAAACTCTTGCAATGGAATTTCTCTAGGCAGTTTTCCATGTAATACAACAGAGATTTTATTTATTATCTTTTACAGGATAGGTTATTTATTTATTTATTTATTTGTGCAGTGAGATTTATTTTGTCTCCTTCATTTGTGAAGACACTTTAATAGAAAGGCCCCATTTTCATTTAACCTGCAGTTCTACCAGAAAACCCTCTCTGGGAACTGCTAGGTAATCTAATGCAGTTTCAAAACCTGGCATAAATGAAGGTGAAAAAATGTGGATCAGAAAGAAAAAGCAAATGCTGCTTGAAATGAAATATCTCAATAACAGAGAGGTAATGGTTTAGAGTTTCTCCAAAATAATAGTATTTCATGTGGCATGTAAATTGTATACTCCATATTCCATTTAAGGAGTGTAGGGATTTCTCAGAGAAATATAATGTCTGGGTACCAGCATCCATGCTGCTTTCAGCTGCTCAGACAGTGAAAAAGTGTCTATCCAGGTATTTAGAAGATATTTTGAGCCTTATTATTCAACCTCTGTACAAGTAGTCTGTAATTCAGACCTATTTTCTACCATGTTTTCCAGCTGTACAGTCAACATGGCTGCCTCGCTGAAGGATTACAGATTCCAGTTCTTAAATTTGCTGTCACGTGGACTGCACTGTGGAGTTCATGAAATGAGCTTTATGAATATGGAAACGCACTTTAGGTTCTTATTTCTGTCTTAAGCCCACCAATAAAATAATGTAATTGTCCATTCACCAGACCTTTTCCTTTATAGGTCCAGGATTCTACAGTTATGAAATCATTCATTTCTTTATTTTACTTCCAAGTGAAGAAATCTGATTAATATAAATTCTGAAGAACAAGTTAGATATCTTTGACAATCCTATATACAAGCTTTCTGTATTTGTTGATATGTAGCTTCCCAGAGTTGTGGTTTAACCCCAGCTGTTAACTAAGCCCCACACATTTGCTTGCTCAATTTCCCTCCTCTCCCTGGTGAAGAATCAGAGGAGCAAAAGTGAGAGAACTCATGGGTTGAGATAAGGACAGTTTAACAGGTAAAAAAAAACAGTGGAATTCATTCACCCTGCCCTGTGGGCAGGCAGGTGCTCAGCCATCCTCAGGAAAGCAGGGCTCCTCCCTAAGGGTGCCTAGGGAAAACAAATGGCATCAGTGGGAACATCCCCCCACCCTTCTTTCTTCTTCCCCAGTGTGTATGCTGAGCATGAGACCATATGGTGTGGGATATGCCTTTGGTCAGTTGGGGTCAGCTGTCCCAAATGTGTCCCCTCTCAACCTCCTCGCTGGTGGGGATGGGTGAGAAGCAGGAAAGGCTCAGCAATAATGAAAACAACACGGAATTATCAACACTTTGTTGGAAACACAAGTTGTGTTCCGGTACAAATTCAAAACATAAACCATACCAACTACTATGAAGAAAATTAACTCTACCCCAGCCGAAACCAGCACATGCAGTTTTACTACTTTTTTCTCTTATTGTAGCTAAAATAATTTAAATTACATAAATACTACATTTCCCGTAAAATTTACTGGATACCTTATGGGAATATACTTATAAAACAACCATGGCTTGGTTAGCATAAAGTATTAAAAATCTCTGCCCAGGCTGTTTAATTTATATTTATTCTTTGAGTGTGTTTCTGGACAGACCTACATGCCAGAGAAATAGTGATGAAAAGACTGCTGTCAAACACAGTCATGCCAAGAAAAACTGAAAATCCACTTACTTAATTTAATCCTGTAATGACCTTGATTTTATTAATACTGGACTGTATTTAATTCCTCCTGGAGAGTCACAGTACTATTTCCTTCCTTGTACTGGAAAATCATGTTCCTAGATGAGTCTATGGATTTGAAGCTTTGCTGCAGACTTAACTCACATCATCCTAAATTGGGTAAAAATAAATGGTTTTCTCACACACATCCCTCAAAAAAAAAAAAAGAAAAAAAAAGGAAATAAAAGGAGAGAAAAAAAAGAAAATGCATGTAAGCTATCCATTTACACTGCTGAATTGAACCTAGTGTTTGAATTTGTAAGCAGGAAACAAATTTATAACACTTATTTGCTTATTTAGTCTCTGAATTCAGTTCCTGTCACAGAGAAGGACAAGGTGATCACTAACATACTGTCACTCACAGTCAGAAAAGGCCAACTGTTAGGAAACAGTGATAAAATCTTTCCTCTAGCAAACAAGGGTGACCAGCTAATCCACACACCTCGGAAGGTTTGAATTAGCATCCCAATTTCTCAATCTTGGTACCAAGGTCACAAACCCAAACTTTCTGAATTACACAGTGGTTCCTCACATTCATGTTTTCATTACCTATCAATAACATGTGCTCAGAGATCAGATCAAAACAAAGTAAGATCCTTTTTTCAAATTTTGATAGCTGTAACAACAAACTAACATGAAAGTTAGGAACAAGAATATATTGGTAGGTAAAGAGAATAAAAGTATTCACCCTTTGGTTAAAAGTGCTTTGTCATAGTGAATGGCATTCTTCGCCATATGTAACATCATTTAAATATTGATAAGTGAGTAATCTTTTAAATTCTTAAGTGTGGTGAAGTGTTTCCATTAATTTGTATTAAAATTGTTTATATGTTGTGCAAGCTTCTTTTTTCTTTGTCTTCTATGTAATTCATTCTTTTCAATATTTATGCTGACTGGTAAAAATAAGCTCTATATATTATGATTTTCATGTAGAGAAGTACGGTTTAAGAATCAAGCTATAATATTTTCTTCTATATAATTCTTGTACCTGTTATTAGATTTTTCTCTTATAGTGATACCTTTTTATTAGCTTGAAATATCTGATAAATTTTAATTAAAATTTTTATTTTAATCTCATTCAACTCTGAGTAACAAATTATCCTAGTGATGAATTTAATGAGCATAATCTTGGAAATGTGCCTATGCAATATACTTTTCTTTCTTATAATCAGTTTTGCATCCTCTGCCTCAAAAAGATCTGCAATGACGTGATCTTTTTACTCCAATGACATCTAAAGCTAAGTACAATCAGGGACATCTTAGGCTTTTTGGAAAATGTTTTTTGGAATTAAAAGAATTAACATTAAAGGTATCAAATTAGAATACGATCCATCTGAAATAATGTGTGGTAGGTGTTCAGAGAATGGAGCCAATTTGCTCATCTTAAAGTGAACTTACTGTCACCATGTGGTTTTTCTGACTGAATCATTCAACTTCTTTTGTCATACATACTTTGGCTGATATAATAATATTCTATTCTCACAATGTTCTACATTAGTAAGCCTCCCATTGTTTCACATAGTGGTATTTCTAAGACAAGCAAACTGCTCACTGAGAAAAGATGCCTTTCCTTTTATCAGACCATTAGGAATAAAATCTTGATCACCCCGATCCTACTTGTTGCAGTGGCAAACAGTTACCACTGTAACCAAAGAAATTATATTGCATAATTAAAATAAATAAAACAGGAACTTTTATTAAGAAATCTTAGAGAAGAGTTGAACTATTCTAAAAAAAATAAAATATGATACTAAAAACTAGAAACATTCCTATTTCTTTGCTGTTTTTTAATCCATCTGAATTGTCAGCTGGTTGAGTTGATGAAAGAAATTCTGATATCCAGTTGGAATGGATGAGAGGGTGAGAATTTGGTTTATAATACAATTTGCTTTATCTTAGATGGTCAGACACGGCAGCAAAATTCTGATTTCACCATAAGTCACTAGAAGACCCCTGACACTCCCATGAGTCATTGCAGGGGTGGATAACAAACCTTTAAAGTAGGAAAGGAGGCATAACCCAAACTTTCTAAGAGTTGTGCAAGTTCCGTTGGGAAGTTGTGCCATCTTGTGTTCAATTAGAAGATAAAACTGGTTTCCCCAGAGGACAGGAAGTGTAGGGCTTTGTGAGTTCTTACCTTTTCTAAAATAAGTGTAGGCATAAACTCATTGGCCTGTGACTACAGTGTGAGGGGAAACTCTTAGACCAGCTTTTCTTTACGAGCATGGGTGGTACATTTAATGTCACACGTGAGTTTCTGCTAGTTTGTCAAACTCCAGATTGTCTAAACTTGACAAGATTAATGCCTTTGTGGTAGGTTACACTGCTAGCCACCCAAGCTTGTCCTCACATTTACAGGATTATCGCACCACTTAGAGAGTTCACTTCTGTAGATTTCCTCTAACAAGTCAGGAGAAAAAGTGCTTCTTTACTTGCTGAAATGTTAGTCGTAAATTGAATCAGATTATCACTTGTTTGTGCTAAAAAAATTGAATCATGTCAGTCATTAATGGATTAGCTGAAAATACTATTAAGGTACAGACAGACATTGTGAGTGACTTCTTCTCAAGCCTGCAGAAAAAAAGATTTAAAGTCCTGCTTCTGAAGAATCCCACAGAAGTCCTTCTAGAGAGGGAAATTATGCCAAAGCATAGGATGTGATGTAGCAAAAAACACAGGACAATCTTGACTTGTTAGAGATACAAGGCAGAAGGGTTGCTTTTCCAGTGGTGTATGAGATATGTCTGTGAATCATGAATTTGCTGGCTTTGACAGTTTGCTTCCATTTAACTTACTTGGTTTTGGAAATTTTGCTTTATATGAGAAGTTTGAGAGCTGGAAAGTTGCCTGAAGACTTGAGGGGGACACAGCAGGACCATTGGAAGATATTTATTTTTAGTGTAAATCATAATTGCTGTATTATTGTTCTATGTAGCCCAGTGTTTATTGGTATGTCACAACTTGGCTTTTTAATGTGCTTGGGATAATTGTTGTTTTTGTGGCAGTTCCTGAAAGTTTTGTGAATTTCTTGGCTGTCCTAGTTCTTTTTTGATTACAGAGTTCAGGAAACAGATGTTGCTCAAGTAAGCACAACCAAAGCAACAGCTTGACTGAGAGATCACAGCTACTGATTTTGTGGAGGGGACCAACTAAGTTTTCAGACTTCCATTATCTGGATTATGTTTTAGCTGTACTCTTAGCAAATCAAACTTACTTGAAAGTCACTGATAGTCTTCAATGATTACCACGTGTGCTTCTGTTGAACTATGTTGAATGGAAACCTGAAACTCAGTCTGTTGTTTAGGTTTTACATTTATTAGATAAACAAACACTATGCAGGTTTTTCTGCTGGTGTAAACTAAAGCAGAAATACTACAGGAAAATAATCATGAGTGGAAAAAAATTAGATGCATAAAAATTTAACTATAAAGGAATTTAATTTTGGCAGCAAATGAAGGGGAAACTACTTGGTGTTTGAACATCTGTCTATGTCTCCAAGGTCTAAGTGGAATAACAGCCTTTTGCAGCTTTTTTACAAACTGGTACAGTACTTGATACAACCTGGTCTTTCAGTGTCAAGGCAGTGCATAATAATTTTTTCTGAGCTCATTTTGAAGCCTGAATTGAAGAAGTGTGACTCATCAGTTTAAGCAAGAGATGGCTAATGTGATATTTGTTGCATCACTCTCTTAGGCATTTTTGGCTGTAAAACTGGAGTGCTTTAACCTCTCTAACCCTGTGCCATTTTGACTTAAAGTGTGGATGAGGTTGTAGTCTCCAGCGTTTTCTGCCCTGATTATCTGCTCACACTGCTGCTTCCTAGAATGTCTGCATTGCAGGTATTACAGTTCACATTTATATTTAAGTTTTCCTGGATGTAACGGTTCTGTATCACCTCTGTCACTGTTCTCTTTGAGAGGATAAGTCTGGATTCACTTGGAGTTACTGGAGCTTTGCAGACCTTTTTTGATAAATGGTATTTTACTTTATGCTTTCAAGTTGTTATATAATTTTGACATCAATCAGTGTGTTTTCAGTATTTATCTAACATGTTACACAAAAATCTTGTCTTCAGATCCAGCAGACTGTCACCATGAAATTAAACTTTCCTTTCCTTTGAAAATATATCGTATCTGGATTACTATCCTACCTGAATTAAATTATTCATCTTATTTCTGAAATCCACTTGTGTTTTCATGCTAGGAAGTGAGATCTAGTAATAATTTCAAATTAAAGGTAACTAGTAATTAGTTCCTGGCACTCATACTCCTTCTATACATATGTGCAAGCCAATATTTTGTGCAAGTGAAACAACAGAATAAAATAGATAGAATTGTGTTATCTGCATAATGACTGGAAGAGTTTATCATTTGTATATCACTGAAAAACTGAAAAATAAAGGATGGTCCAGTATTGAACCACTGAAACTGGAAAAATGTTATTAGATTATAAATCTGACACTAAAACATTATACCAGAACACAAAGTACTCTCTGCTTTCTTTACAGTGGCTGAAGAGGGCAGCAATATTTTCTGATTTTCAAGCAGGTGTGAGACCAAATGTGCTGCATTAGAGAAGCAAAGGGATGGTATAGGTTATTCATTTCACTAAATGTGCAGGGAAATACACTGACATATGATCAGATTTTAAAGGTCATTTTTCAGATGTTTTCTCTATCCAGAAGCTCCCATTGTGATATTTGTGGTCAGACTAATTAAACAGTTCAGTAGAGAAGGTACTAAACTCATTTGAAAACTTGGTTACTGTTTTCAAAATAGCATGGAGGTGAGCTTCTGAAACTATGCATCACATACTGAGATTCTTCTGCTCCTTGAATCTGGGTGTAATCCAAAACCAATAAAAGTCACTGAACTCAGTAATCTCTGAGTCAAAAATGTTCACTTTTAATTTCTAGGTGGCTTGACGTTATTCTGAAACACATGACCGTATGTACTTTTTAAAAAAGCAGAAATAAAGGCAGAAAAAGGGTCAGAACACTGGTCCATTGGAAAGGTTAATAGAGGGATGTGGCTTCCAGAGAAGTGGCCAAGAGCAATTTTGCTGGTTTTTTTTTTTTGTTGTTGGAAATAAGCTTTTTTAGTTTTACAGCATGGGTTCAGCAAGACAACTGTGTTTCATGAAAACACGTAGGACAACATATGATTATGAGAAACAGGCTCTACTCATGCCCTTGTGATTATTTCTTCCACTGTATTTCATTCATCATATACAGCTCCCATGCAAAGCCAATGAAAAGCAGTCACTTGTTTTTCTTGACTAATGCTAAATCCGCAATAATGCAGAGGAGAAATTACAGGTACTGGATACATTTTAATGACATCACAAATTGAGCTGACCTAGTGCCACAAACATACAGTATCCTGCTGTAAGAAACAATTCAGACCATTTCCAGCCACAGACACCATCCCAAAAATCTGCTACCTGGAACTCTGGGATGTTTCATGGTTTATAGGTTTTAAGGTTGGAAAAGACATCATCCTGACATTCTGCACAGACTGTAAAACTGCTGGAGCAAAGGGAATGGCTTCTACAGAGAGTACCTCAAAGAAATGGGGTTGAAATGACAAAATTTCTCAGGCATTTTTAAGGTTTTAGATTTTCTGTTTTATGGTACTAGGAAGTAGATGTTTGGCTAAAATTTTACATTTGCATTAATGCCACCATAACATGTAACACATTAACCTTAAGGGAAAATCTCTATGGCTGTTGTCAGTAAATTTCATTCAACTTAACAACATTAATTGTAAGGCTGATCTTGTTGCTCACTCTTGAAAGGGACTACATGCAGCCATAGGACTGCAGCTCTAGTAACATTGTTCTTAAAAGATTTAATTGGTTTTTTGGATTGTGGTGGGTCACCATGGCTTCTGGAAATGTTATCTGTGTGATTTAAAGGAAGGATAAAACAAGTAGCTTTGATGTATAAAAAGCAAAAAAGCAAAATTCTTATCCGAGGAGAAAAGTTTCTTGGTGGCTAGCATGTGAGAATCCATGTTTTGCAAAGAATGTGTTTTGATAATGTTGTTTTCCAAAGATGAAATGAAGTATTTATACACAAGGAAAACAAATTCTTGGCATTAATCATCAAGTACTAATTGGTTTTAAATCATAATTTTTAAAAATTACGTATGGTTTGTTTTGATGCCAAGTCTCCTTCAAGAGGTTAAAATTTATACTCTTTGACTGAAATTCCTTTTCCATAACCATGCCAAAATTCTAGCGATATCACACAAATACCCATTTAGTTCACTTGCAAAAGTGCCTGCAGTGCTCAATAATTTTTCTGTTACAGATAAATCCTCTCCTCTTTAGAGCAACGTAAAGCACTTTCCAGCATTTTTATTTTTAACATGGGCAAGAATATGAGGTTCTAGCCTCCAAGATCAAAAGCCTCTCAGGCTCTGGGAATATTTACAACTACAAGGATCTTTGTTGGTAGAAACAGAGGAGACCCCTCTGTAAAGTAAGGAGTCATTGTCCAAGAAACATCACATTCTAATATCTGAACTGAATCTGCTAAAGAAGAATTTGAAACAGATTCTCTCCTATCACAGCTGAAAGGGGTGAGTTAAAGGGGAACAGGTGGAAAGGTAACTCTTGATTTACACCTTTCTTCTGTTTTTATTTCAACTTCCATATGTAGATGATTTGAGTTTTGTCATGGGGAAAAGTTCTCTAAGCTGAAACCACTTCTGTCTATAAATCAAACACGCAAACATTTCTTTCTAATAAGGTTTTCAACTTGTTCATCAAGGAAAAAGCTCCACACTAAGTACCTACCTCACCAAAGATACATTTCAGTTTTAAACTATTATATTTCTGGCTATTTCCCAGGGAAGTAGCCAAATTTACCTAATTTTCACATGTAAATGTATTATGGAGACTTTTTATCTTATTGTTTGCTAATCTGAAACCAAGTTATTTAAAACATACAAATTACTTCAGTGTACTGTCGACTGAAATATATGAGAATGTCAGAAAAACGAGACAACTCGCTTTTTGTTGGAAAAATTAACAATGATTTTATTGGCAACAAAAAGCAGAAAAATGTAAACCTTTAAAAATAAAGAATTAAAGTAAAATAAAATCCGGGCGCGGGAATTGGAAACCCAGGCAGCCGCACGGCCGCCCAAAGCAGGGACCTGTACAGCGCCGAGGAGAACCCTAAAGATTAGGGTTCAAAAAGAATCTTTGTAAGTGCTCTCGGTTAGAGAGTGAAGGCCAGCTGCTCGGCACTGCGCTTCACCGCCACGAACTTGCACGAGCGCAAAGGCAAAAAAGCAAGGAACCTCCCACCGGAGGTCCTTATAAAGGGTGGTGGCTCCTCCCCTGACCGCCCCTGCCCAGCCTCCGTGCCCCAGCGGGATTGGTGGAATTATCCCCTGAGGTCATCTCTCCCAGCCTATCAGCTGCTGTGTCTAGGGGAAGGTGTTACTTGTGGCGCAAAGGCGGGGAAGCACCGCATTAAAATTCTGGTTGGCGTGGAGCCCAGTTACAGGGCTGGCAGTGAGGAGCTATTTTTAGAAAGTGACGGTTGGGAAGCCCAGTGGAGCTGGCTTAGCCTTGGATTTTACAAAACTAAATCATTGAATAAAACATAAGTTATACAAGCTAAATAAAACTTTTTCTTCTTATAAATTGTCACATATTCAAGAGCACACAAGGGTACACAAATTTCAACATTCATGAACTTTTAAACTTGCATGGAACCATCTGTAACCTTTTAGAACTTCATAAAACATAAAAAAAACTTTATAAAATGTGAGGATGGTCACTCCAAAGGGGTGCTCGGGATCAGCTTCTAGCAGCATGGAGTGACCTTTACATTAAATAACAGCAATAACTCTATTTTAACAACTTTTAATTAAGATCTTAACAAATGAGGTAGTTGAAGTTGGTAATCTGATGGACAAATGAATGCAAAAAGCTAATTTTGACATGTCATATATGACAAGAAGCCATTCTATGCAGACTAAATCAGAAGTGTGTTACCAATCTACTCCTGTATCTATTACTCTAAGTGTTTCTAGAGCAGGGAGTGTTATTTCTCACAGACATCAGAGATTGCTGTTTAATTATTCATCCTGAAATTTAATTTCAAAGCTTGTAATCATTTAACTGTTTAAGATGGAATTTGTCACTGAAACAAGCCAAGAGGAATTAGAGCATTATTTAACACTGACTCATTTCAGTTTCAGTGTACTTGATAACTGCTTCATTTCATGCACAATCTATTGAGGCCCCTGGAACAAGCCACCTATAATATCGATTATTTTGGTTCACACAGAGTAGGTGAATTTCCTCATTTATGAATGGAAATGATTTTTTTCCTGAGGTGCACTGTCTCTATTTTGCCTATTTTATTATTTTATATATCAGGGTGTCTCCTGTTAGTGAGAAGATCTTTCTTCCCTGCCACTAGTTCCAGCCTACCAGAGGTAGGTATTTGCAATATCCCTGGTCAGTGTGGTCTTGTTAATGCAAAAGGTTTGTGACTTGAAACACAGGTTTCACAATAAATGAAGTGAACCTTTTTTTTAATGCTCCCAGATACACTTCAAAAATCAGTATTTAGTGCATTGAAGAAAGTTGTCTCTGTATGGCCAGGTTTTTTTCTCCAGCATAGTCAGAGAAGTAGGAGCTAAAGCAGTGTGAGCTGTCCGTACACTTAAAATATGCCGGTACTTGGTGTCAGCATAAACTAGTGGCAAATAGCTGTTCCTTAAAGCATCTGTCTTGTCTCCCAAGATGACTTACTGTAGGCTGTAGCTCTTTTTACAGAGGTTTACTAGGAAGCAGGAGGGGTCATGATGGGACAGATATTGTGATGCCACTATGGAAGTGCATTCAGACTTTGCTTCCAACAAGACTTGCATTAGCAGATGGCTTCTCCATCCTGCATCCAAGGCTGACTGCAGCAACTGAAGGCCGATATCACTGTAGCTGGTCTGGTCATTGCCATTACTGTTGTTGTTGACTGAGTTGGTGCAGTGCATCCCATGGCAAGGAAGCATGAGCCCAAAGCAGGCATTACTTTCTCCATGTTGTGTAGAGCATTAGTCCCTCAGAAGGCACTGACCCACTGGCAAGGACCCCACAATGGCGCTTCCCACACATGCCCAGCCTGTGAGCAGCTAAGGAAGATGACCTGCCTTGGACCCATGGCATGGCATTGGGCACCCCCAGATATCCCACCCATCTCTGCAGCTCCCCGGCAAGTGCTTGTAATGCAGT
Source organism: Dicrurus megarhynchus (assembly GCA_013399195.1). Taxonomy (NCBI): domain Eukaryota; kingdom Metazoa; phylum Chordata; class Aves; order Passeriformes; family Dicruridae; genus Dicrurus; species Dicrurus megarhynchus. The sequence goes on along the minus strand of VXAD01012225.1, from coordinate 2,238,184 downwards.
CATTTCCCCACACGTCTGTCGTGGCCACATGGCTGCATGGCCCTGCAAACCCCTCAAAGCTTTGGCACAGGGTAGTGAGAGGCAAGATCTGAGAGCCAGGGAGCTCCCCAAAACACACAAGTCAAAGACATGAATTGTTAATTCTTCCTCTGGCTTTGCTTCAGTGCCTCTCTGTGAGCCTTTCTTAGACATACACCTGTAAGAATGCAAGGAATAGTCACCAGTTGTTCACAGACCCTTTCTCAGAGCATCTCAGAATTTCCCAGGATGCCGGAGCAGCACAACATTGCTGCAGCCTCTCTATGCACTGTAGTTAAGCCAATTTCACAAATTAAAGCTAACCCAAAGTTATCAGAAATTATCACTCTAGAAAGTGACCATAAAATACAAAGCATCTCATTAAAGGAGTCTGTGTGGAGCTCTCCTCCAAAATTAAAATATCAGGAAATTCATATATGCCTTGACTTTTGAATAATCACATTTCTCTTAAATCTAGGCTGATCTTAAATGAGGAAATTAATTAAAAGTTAACAGTTAGATCTTACCTCTTCCTTTATATAATTCTTACCAGATATAAATTTCCTGCCAATTCAATGTTATAATTCAATTAAAATTGAATACCAAAGCAAGTCTTGTTGGGCCTGCTTAGTCGCAAGAAGAGAAGAGTGAGAGGAGATATCATCAATGCACATAAATATTATCAAAGGTGGGTGCCAAGAGGGTGGTGCCAGGCTCTTATCTTGTTGCCCAGTGACAGGACACAGAGCAATGGCTGTAAACTAAACCACAAGAAGTTCCACCTCAACATGAAAAAGATTTACATTTCGGGTGGCAGAGCACTGGAACAGGCTGCCCAGGGTGGTGGTGGAGTCTCCCTCTCTGAAGACATTCCAAACCCACCTGGACACGTTCCTGTGTCACCTGCTCAAGCGGACCCACCTTGGCAGGGGGTTGGACTGGATGACTGATTGGTCCCTTCCAACCCCGACTATTCTATGATTCTGTGACATATTACAGTCCCTTTACTGAACTCACTTGTTCAGGATTGTGAAAACATTTAATTACGAGATAAAGAGGCCCTTACCTTCCAGGGTTTTTTCCTCTCGTGGCTAATTTCTTCATCTTCCTTTCCTAAATAAAAAATTGCAATAAGATATCTTTAATTAAACACTTAAAGAACATCCTCCAGATCTCTAAATCAGAGAGTTAAATGCGCTCCTTAATGCAGATATTATGACAAAATGATTGAACTCTTCATTTTTTTTTTACATAACTAGAAGGCCAGAGCTTGAATTAGGTGTGTACAACTGTGCAGTTTTCCTGCACTGACTGTGGAAAGTAAAACAAAATGGGGAAACGTAAAATATTAAATCTTTTTGAGGACGATTTCTGTGCATCTGTTTTATGAAAGAAAGGATGGATCTTTCCATTTAGATAGAGAATGTATTTGTTGAAGTAATCACATCCCATAACTTAAATACTGCTTTCAGTTTTAGGAGAAATAAACAGGAATAACTATTTTCACATTATATGCTGAAGCTAAATTTTGCATAAACACTAAGTTATTTTGCTTTGACACAAATACTTAAGAAAAAAATAAAATGCACTTAAACTACTTGCCATTTTTGTTCACCTTATTTTAGTGGTTGATATTTGTTGTTTTATTTCAAAGTTTCCTTAGCAAGCCTTTAGGGTTTAGCAGAAAACTCATCAGGAATAAACACCAAGAAGAAAGAGAAAAACAACACTATATTATTACTTGTCCAATTGATTTGTGAACACCATTCTGTATCTCCTCTTGCTATTCTTATACACCAGATCATGAATATTTTGTATTTCCAGTGTTGATGTAAAGTTCACTGAGTCATAGATCAATTAGACCAAATGGATTCCTGTTGGGAGAAACAGCGTATCCCAACTTAGAAGCTTATTTGAGAGAATTTGAGATAAGAACCTGTCATCTTTTATCTATCTTTTATCTATCTTTGAAATTCAATAGTTAGTAGAGAAAGCAAAACCAATTAAAGATATGCTGCAAAATTCTGACTGATTCAGATTCTTCAATTGCATTTCTGTAATTACTTCCTTCTGGATGTACACACACATTTCTTACAGAATTATTCTATTTGATTCAGTCCCAATTTATATCACATTGGTTAATCAATTATTTTCAGATTTATTTCATGCTAGAAACAGGTGGAGAGTCCTTACTGGAGGCAGAAATCCTTGCTCTGTTTTGCAAACAGTTTGCTTTTATATTTTTGCAGTATCTGTAATAGCTGAAAAAATACCACATATAGTTTAGTTACTAAAACAACATGAAAATCAGAAGTTTTTTCACTGTTTTGGAAACAGTTTGCTTTTATATTTTTGGTTGTTACTAGAATCACAAAATCACAGAATCTTAGAATGTCCTTGGTTGGAAGGGACCCTAAAGGTCATCTAGTTCCAACCCCCTTGCCATGGGCAGAGATGCTACCCACTAGACCAGGTTGCTTAGAGCTTCATCCAACCTGGCCTTGGACAGGGGCATACACAACTTCTCTGATCCACCAACCTGTTCCAGATCCTCACCACCCTCACAATAAAGAATATCTTCCTAATATCTAATCTAAACCTACTCTCTTTCAGTTTGAAGCCATCCCCACTTTTCCTGTCACTACAGACCCTTGTAAAAAGTCTCTCTCCATCTTCCTTACAAGTTCCCCTCAGATACTGGAAGGCCTCAATTAGGTCACCCCAAAGCCTTCTTTTCCAGGCTGAGAAATTCCAATTCTCTCACCCTTTCCTCGTAGGAGAGGTGCTTCATCCCTCTAATCAACTTGGTGTCCTTCCTCTGGACTCACCCCAGCAGGTCAATGTGCTTCCCGTGCTGGGGACCCCAGACCCGGATGAAGCACTTCAGGTGGGAGAATGGAGCAGCGGAGCAGAATCCCCTCCCTCAACCTGCTGCCAAAGCTGCTTTTGATGCAGCCCAGGACACATTTGGCTTTCTGGGCTGCAAGTTCACATTGCTGGGTCATGTCCAGCCTCTCATCCACCAGCACCCCCAAGTCTTTCTTGGCAGGGCTGCTCTCGATCTGTTCATGCCTCACCCCAGATTGACACCATTGCCCCAACTCAGATGCAACACCAGCATTTATTATTACACCTCATGAGATTCCCATGGGCCATTTCTCAATCTTGTCCAGGTCTCTCTGGATGGGTCCCATCCTTCAGTTTTGTCACCCACAGGTGTGTCAGCTTGGTGTCTTCTGCAAATTTGCTGAGGATGTACTCAATCCCTTTGTGTCCTTAATAAAGATATTAAATAGCACTGGATGCAATTCAGACTCCTAAGGGACACCATTTTCACTGGTATCCATTGGGACTCTGAGCTGTTGACCACTACCCTGGATGTGACTGTCCAACCATTTTCTTATCCATCTAGCAGTCCACCCATCAAATCCCTCTTTCTCCTATTTAAAGAGCAGGATGTTGGGGGGAATTTTGTCAAAGGCTTTACAGAAGTCCAGATAAATGACATCTGTAGCCCTTCTCTTGTCCACTGATGCAGTCACTCCATCATAGAAGACCACTGGATTGGTCAGGCAAGACTTGCCCTTGGTGAAGCTGTGCTGGCTGTCTCAAATCACCTCCCTGTTCTCTGTGTACCTTAGCAGAGCTGCTACGAGGATCTTTTCCATGATCTTCCCAGGCACAGAGGTGAGGATGATGTTTGTCAGTAGTTCCCAGGGTCCTCCTTTCTACCCTTTTTAAGATGGGTTCAGTGTTTCCCCTTTTCAAGTCACCTGGAATAATTGGTGATTAAGATTTCACCTGAACAATGGAAGTTAGGAACAGTTCCCCAGGAGTGGATATTGTACTAGGAGCATGAAATTGAATTAATACATTGTCATATCAGCTTTTAAACAGCTCTGGTTTGCCTTGGATTGGTTTCTTAGGATGCTATACCCAGAATTAAAATTTGTCATTAAATTTTGTGTTAATTCACCTACTTGGCAGTTGTTTGGACAGCAAAGGAAGTAGTACTGAAGAAAGGAAAACAAAGTGTAAAACCCCCACATTCACTTAATCCTACAGTGTTAATTAAAGAGTGCTATTTATCTTTTATGATATAGAAACAAAGGAATATACAAAGGCAACATATTTATTATAGTGTTTGTAAATACTGCACATATCAACATATTCATATGTGCACAATTAACCCATGAAACTCACTGTCACAGAACAAAGGGAAAATGCTTTGACAAAATTTTTAAAGGAATAAATCAATATCTTAACTAAATAATTACAGGACATCCATTCTCAGATGCATTCAAATATCACAGTGACTATAACATTATCCCCCTCTGCACAAACACACCTACCCAGAGAATATCCTTAAACCCATGAAAAAATTACTTTTCTAGTACAAAGAAGATAATTCTCCTTGCATACATCATTCTAGAGGTTTATCTCTGAAATAGCTGACAATGACTACTGTCAAATCAAATAAATGTTTAGATCACTTGATATAGCAAATGATTCACTGCCAAAATATCTATCTGTCAGAATAGTTATACTTCTTCATTTGTTCTTTCATATTACAAATAATGAGGGCAAATTTTACAGAGATAAATGTAAACTTTTTAATGATGCAGCCTAGCATAGAAGCCATATAGATTGGAGTCATCTCACACTCAGCCATCTAAGCAGATGTTGTCTCTACAGTCCTTTGAGCACAGGCACACAGTGGAACTTGAATTCCTGCTTGGTTAGTGTTGTACTGCCTGGGCACAAATCTGTGCTCAGGCTCAGGAGCCTGGAGAAGAAAGAGCCCCCATTGCTGCCCAGCCTGAGCTTAGCCTCAGATGCCCTTTATGCTGTGTGATAATACCATGCAAGCAACTTCAGAGAAACAAGCAACCCAGGAACTTCTTCTCACAAAACTTATTAACTTGTGCAGGAAGGAATGGCTGCTGTGACAGAAATGTAACAAAGGAAATTTATGGGATGTACACAGACCACACTGATCAATGAACAACCATTGGGTCCACCTGTGAAGAATACACAGAAATAAACAGAACCAGTGCAGCCTGCAAGTGCTTTTAATAAAATCTGCATGACCCTAAATGCCAGTAGTAAAGAAATTCTAGAAAAATGATGTGGAATGAATGGTCAGAAGAGAAAAAAATTATGAAAGAAATATTTAACTTTCAATTTATGTTTGTTGTCTTTTCTTCCCAAATTCCACTACAGAATATTTTCATGCTGTATGTTATGTTTTCACTACCTAGAATCATAGAATGTGTTGGAAGGAACATTTAAAGGTCATTTAATCCAAACCCCCTGCAATGAGCAGGGACATCTTCAACTAGATTCAGGTTGCTCAGAGACCCAACTCACCTGACCTGGAATATTCTCATATTCTACTACATCTCTGGGCAACCTGTGCTAGTGCTTTACCGCCTTCATTGTAAAAAAAAACCCCACACTTCTTCCTTATAGCTAATCTAAATCAACCCTTCTACAGTTTAAACCATTATGCCTGGTCCTATTGCAGCAGGTCCTGCTAAGAAGTCTATCCCCATCTTTCTTAGGCTCCCTTTAAGAACTGAGAGGCCACAATAAGGTTCCTCCAGACCCTTCCTTTGTACAAGATGAACAACTCCAATTCTCTCAGCCTTTCCTCACAGGAGACGTGTTCCAGCCCACTGATAATGTTCATGGCTCTCCTTTGGCTCCATTCAAACAGGTCTGTCCTGTACTGGGGCTCCCAGAGCTGGATGCAGCATTCCAAGTGAGCTCTCACCAGAGCAGAGCAGAGGGCCAGAATCCCCTCCCTGGCCCTGCTGCCCACGCTGCTTTGGATGCAGCCCAGGACACGTTTGGCTCTCTGGGCTGCCAGTGCACATTGCTGGGCCACGTCCAGGCTCTCACCCACCAGCACCCAAAAATCCTTCTCAGCAGGGCTGCGCTCAGTCTGTTCACCCATCAGTCTGTAACAATACCAGAGATTGCCCCAACCCAGGAGCAGCACCCTGTGCTATGCTTTTTGGGACCTGATGAAGTTCCATGGGCCCAGTTCTTGAGCTTGTCCAGGTCCCTCTGGATGGCATCCCAACCTTCAGGCATATTCCTGTGCCAGTATCAGTTGATATATCAGCTTATGGTCACCAATGGGTTGCTATCTTTCACTACCTTTGAAGGATATTCTGAGAAAGTCAACATACAGTAAATCATCCTGTATCAAACTCCAATTCCAACTATTACTAGACATGAGTCACATATTAGCACACATTAACCAGGTTTTGTTGGCAGAACAAATTCAAAAAGAGAATTGAAGATAAAATGAATAAGAAAAGAAATAGTTTTTGGCTTTCTTTTTTTTTTAGTTATACTTCTCCTTGAATTAAGGCTCTTCTAAACTATCAGGTACTGCAAGCCTTCAGGCTTTCATTCTCTATTATGTCCTGAGGTATTTCTGCCCACACAGCTACAGCTACTGAATTGAAGATGGCTGCATCTTCCACCATGCAAGTGCAATGCTTAGTCTGATGAAAAATTTAACCCACTTGATAGTTTGGTTTAATCTTCATATCCAAATTGTTGAATCTTTAAGATTCGATTTCATTTTGTAAAGACTAATTTTCTAATCTCCCTTGTGAAGAGCTGAACATTTCAAGCTGGATTTCAGGAAACTGAGTCAACATTTCCTTCCTGTGCTTGGAAGAAAAGAAAGTCAAATTGCACAGTTATTCTTTTTTCTTTTTTTTTTTTTTTTCAGAAATGGGCAATGATGATGGTAAAGGCAGTAACAATTGCTAGAGGCAATTCTAATAACTTCACCAAGGGAGCTTTTTTCCAGGTATGGTTTACAGTATGACCTAGAAAACTTAGCTTGGTATTGGAAAGGATAGCAAGCACATAGATATTTCAAGGGCATTTATAGCATAGTCTATGTTAAGCTTGCTGCTTCCCATTTGCTTTCATGTCTATAATCAAATTTGAAATGTTTTCATTGCTTCCAGTAGTTTAGTCTTTAATATAATTAGATGTAGTCGTTAAGCTGTTTGATATTATGTAATGCAGCAGTTTTTCTTTAAGCAATATCTTTATGCAGGCAAAATAAATTCAGATTTTATCCAAACAAGCAGAATTCCCACAAGACAATCCAAGTTATACTCAAATTAGAGCTATGCTAGAGGCAAATTGATACTGTCCTTCATTAAAGTCTTTTTTGTGGTTTTGGATGCTTGGCAAAGCATTACTTGTAATGTAAAGTACATATCCTGAGGTGTTAGATACATATGTCTGGATTGTCTCCATGTGAATTAGAGTCCACAGAGTTGAACAAAAATTCTCCTGGTACATGTTTTCCTACCCAGTGAAGATTTCTATTTGCTTTTTTGGACAGCATTGTTATGATGGCAGTATGAAGAAATAATGGCACAAAAAGAGTTCCATAGGAATATTATAATAAGGAGTAATATTACTGAAAACTAAACACATGGAACAGCGCATTTATCAGTATATTTTTAGCAGTTGCTCTCACAATTTAGCTAAATTAAATTTAGCATTTTTTATTTAAAGAAATTGTTCAAGTGGTGTAAGAGTCAATGTCTGGATTAAACAATTCTGGCTTTCAGTTCTGGTTTTAAGGTTTGCTTTCCTTCAGCAAGATATTTCTTCTGTAGAAATATCTAAAGAACAAAGTGAAAAGGCCTCTCAGACTTCAGTTTACTGCTGGTCCATGATGAGATACATAAATCTCTCTTAAAGTTCTTTTGCTGTTGGTGTCCCTTTTACATCTGCCTTTAGTCTTTTTGTGCAGTGGTTTTATTGTTGTACTGCTACTGGCCAGCTGCAGCCAGAGGTTTCATTGAGCAGGGGTTTCCATTGCTTGGAGACCTTTGCCACTGCTCTGGTTCTGATTGCTGTGATTAATGCTCTCTTTTGGGTGTCTGTGGGAAGGTGGATTTCATAGGCTCGGACAGAGCTCTTTGAACTATCCATCTCAGCTGATGGATGCCTAATTGCATAATTTGTATGGTTTGTTAGATTGCTTTATTCTAAGATTTTTAATTTCAAGGCAGCTATACTTAAAAATAGGATTTATAAGACAGAGCTACTAAGTCTCCAAGTACAAGGTTGGACATTGCCCATTAACAAGTACCAAAACAGCTCATGTTTAAAACTTAGTGATTTGGGCATTGTGAAGGCTGAGTGCTTCACAGGTATTCAGCTATTCCTCCCTCAGCAAGACAACAAGAGCAGAGGTTTTAGTTTCACTGCTCCTTCAGTAGCTCTCAAAATTGGGAGAAATGGTTACTGTGACTCCAGCTGCATTCACTCCTCTGCTTTTCTGGAGCTCTGCTCTTACTGAAATGTGAGCTGCCAAAGAAAGACCATGAAAATTACTTAGGAAAATGAAGCTTCTGCAACAAATTTATGTCTGTTTTCTTGAGAGAGTGTCCATTCTCCAATAGCTTAAGTAATATAGTATAGAAACAGAGTATGTATGCAAATTAATTTCTGCAATTCCAAAGTAAGGAAATATTCAGGTCAGTGTAACAACAGTGAGAATTCACACTTTTCTTGCCATCAGAGTGAAATGTCATAACATAGTGACACATCATCATGGTAGGAAGTCTTGTTCATGTATTCCTACCACAGGGGGTTTTTTTGCTGCCACTTCCAAGAGTCTCAGTATAATCCACAGGAAGTCTTACACATGTTAAATTTGGAAGGAACTGTAGCTGCTTACGCCTAGAGCTATACAAGATATGGAAGAGTATTGGCATGATTTTTTTTCCACAACATGAAAGTCATGATCCATGAAAGTCACAAAAATACCTGTGGGTTTGCTCATGAAATATGGAAGAAGATAAATTTAATTATTAAAATCAAAGCCTTCCTTCACTTTAAAATATTCCTTACTTTCTTCACAAACAGTCACTCTTTTGAGAGAAATTTTCCAAAACCAGTTATTTTTACTAGTAGCTTTAGTTAGGTTTTTACTAGTACTTTTAGCTGAGTTTTTATTTAAGATCCCAGGTTCATGCAGAGAAAAGATCTTGCAACTTATATTGTGAATGCTGCAAAAGCAGAGGACTTGTTAGAGAGTTTTCACATATCCTTTGAAGTTTTATTTTTTTACCAATATTGATTTTTTATATTTCTTTCATTCCAGTCTTCTGCATCTAGTATAAATTATTCCATAGCCCTTAAATACATTACCTATGCTTTGAACCAAAGTTTGTGTTTTCTCTTACTTTTTTTTTTTAATCTTGTGAAAAAAGTTCTAAAATAACTTTACTGATTCCATTTGGTAGTTCCCCTCTGAACTTCTACTTCATACAGTTTAGCTAATTAGGGAATCAGACATAGTGAGAAAGCTCAAACGAAGGAAATACATGTGCATGGCTATCCTGAAGAAGAACATCTTATTGAGGTAGAAAAAGAGACGGAATCTTCTTTTTTACTACCTGAAGATCCACTTGAACACTCCTGCTGTTTTATTCATTCCTCCTCAGGGTGCAACTTTGGCCTTGAAGCCATGAGAAAGGAACCTGTTTTGAGCACATCAGTGCTGCACCTCAGAGTGCACCTTGTGGTTCCTTTAGTACAGATGTAGAACAAATTTGTGCACCAAAGGAACCCTTGAAGTACATAAAGCAACTAATATAGACCTACTTCATGTGACCCACAGCAGCCATGACCTGGTTAAGTGGGAAGGGAAAGGTTCCTCTGGGTAGTTATATACCTCTTACTGCCCTCTTTTCTTGTTGCAAACACACCCTTGACCCACATACAGCAAATGTCTTCCTCTAATAACTTGGGTAATTTCATGGATTGCATTTGCCTGTGGCAATTCTGATTTATCGGTTCACCCAATAGAAGTTTGTGTTTCATATCAAGAGGTTCCAGTGTTGAAATTTATAAATAAATTGCTTAGAGTATTATTATTCAGAAAGAAGCAATATGAAGTTGGAATTAAGAACTTTGCGATTTACCAAGGGTAGGAACCATACATTTAATATCAATCTACATTTACTATTTCACTTTGGTCTGCCCGTGATTTCAGTTCTACTGATTTAACAATGCATACTTTTAAAAAGGGAAAATGCCATTGACTTAAAGGACCTTTGACTCATTCCCTGTGTGAGAAATATTCTGAAAATGTAAGTGCTATTATCTCAACTGAGATGTGCTACATTCCACAAGCTAATGTGGTGTCAATCCACAGGGGAGTGTGTGCCTTCAGTCAGACCACATTTCTTGGAAAGTTCTTGTTCCTTAAAACTGCATGTGAGACTTTCACTGCACTAAGGCCAAACCCCCTGATTTGTAGTATTTTACCATCCCTAAAGCTATTTTCAGGTAATAAAAGTTTGCTTCAGTTGTCCTTGTGGAACCACTTCTGAAACTGTAAACCCTACCATTCTTCTCTGAATTTTATTCCCGTCTTGATTCAGAAATATTTCTTGCAATAATCCTTGACTTTTCAGGGACTCAGTTCAGAATAAATCTGATTTTTCAGACCCTGCAACAGATACAGAGTAGCCAATTCAAGTACCAAAAAAACACACGCAAAAAAAGGGAAAATTAACCTGACTGAAATTGTTACAAATTATATTGCTGTGGTACCCAAAGCAGTATAGGCAGTGCTGGCCCTACATCCTCTCATAGCAGCCTAAATTCTGGGTCAATCCATGAGACCTGGCAAATGGAAAAAGTTCCTGCCAAGACCTATAGGAAGACCTCAGAGAAAGGGCCAGAGTGTTGCAGGTAATAGTACAGTAGACACAATCACAGTTAACAGTGTAAATACCAAACTCAGACAAATAATAGCAAGACTGTTATGTTTCTTGTGACATACTAGTGTCAACAGGACCAGTCAAGATCAGAGCTGCATTACAAACCATATAATTTTCACACACACAGCTAGAAACTATTTCCATTCTTGAGAGCTTACAATTAAAGTGGGTATAATAGGAGAAGGGCTGGGGAAAGGCAGTACTGTCAGCCATGCTGTTTCAGATGAAGAATCCAATACAGAGACAGTAACTAACACCAGAGTTCAGCTCCAGTCTCCTGTGTTGCAGGTTGATGTGCTAAACACAATATTGTCCTTTTGTCTTCCTGTGGTTTTAAAAATTAAACAATAATATCAACCACCTTTTATCTATTGTTTAATATTTCTAAAGAGTATTAAACTTCAATATCTTAAGCAAACCTCATAATAAACCATTGCATTAATGCAATGTCAGGCCACTGCAGATTTTTCACAAAAAAGCAGCTACGAGTCCTATTTAATGAAAACAGCAATATTCTCTACATGAACTATATTTCCCAGGCTTGTGTAGTATTTAATATTATAGATATTTCTTAGCATTTGATATTGCTTATCATAATATCCTAGAAAAAGAGCAAGGTTATTAAGCAATTTTTTACATTTCCTCATTTGCTATTAGATGCAAAATTTAAATCTCATGAATTAGTGACAAAAAATTGGACACAAAAAATAAAGGCAAGGAAAAACCACTCCACATATCTCCTTGAAACTATGGACAGTGTTATATACAACACAGGTTTACAGGATACTGCCGTTCACAGTTAAGCACTAAAAAGTGCAGAAATGACAGAAAAATCACAGACAAAACTAGGTACAGCCCCCTCATTTGTGCATTGTGATCTGGGCATGCTTACCACCACCAAAAAAAAAAAAGCACAAACAGAATCCAAGTTTCTAAGGCCTTAGTCCAAGGAGCTACCGAAACAAAATGTTTTTTTTCTCTCCGGTAGTTGTACAACACATGAAAAAGAAACACTGCAGAATAAATAACAAGCAGTCTTTTCTTTGGAGACATGACACTCGCAGCCAAAGTTAAGTTGTGAAGATGAAGATTTTCTTAACTTGAGAGCTGAACCCACACTTCCACCCTTCAACCCCATCATATTCTCTCATCATATTTTAGTGAGTTCTGGAAACTGATCAGTAGAAAGTAAGAGACCCTAGCCATCAACTGGGAATGAAATAATCTCACTTTCCCTGGGTAGCTCAGTCCATAAACTGGTAGCTCTTCTTTAGGGTGACTTTGCTTGATCTTATGAATCCAAACTGCTTGGTGAGAGATGTCCAAATGCTTTGGCTCACTGTCTCCAGGTTGGTGAATAGGGTGAGCTCCTGCAATGTGTACACTAAACCTCTCCGCTTGGCACTGTCAGCACCCCAACCCCTCTCATTTCCCATGGAGAAATTCTCTGGTCTTGAGGAAACTACACTACAGATATGTCTCATTTGTTGCTCTTGATCATCTCCATTCCTCACTACGACTATTCACACAGCACCTCGCAACTGCTCCACCTACAACCAGGTCACTGGAAAGTTTTGGATGAGAAGTGTGTATGAGAGTAATGCCTGAAAGATTTAGATCCCAAGAAAGTAAGGCAGTACTAGCTGACAGACTACTTTACTGGGCAACCGAGATAACCTAGTCCTGGGTTCTAATACAGTATTAAAGGTACTGCAAGGAAATTAAATTGAAATCCCTCTTAATTTCTGCTCATATTAATGTATTTTAGTTTATTTTTACATTCTGTGTTTTCTCATTACTATATATACCTTTCATATATGCAGAGTGGGGGTGGGAATGGGGGGAGTGTTGTTTGTATGTATCTGTGTTGTATGTTTTCTGGCCAGAGAAAGCCAGAGATGCAACTATGCAAAAATACATAGCATGTATTATCTCCACATCACCTACATTTCTTTGTGTTTCATTGAAGTTTAGAAGTAAGATCCTCTGAAGCACTCTTAAATCATACTAATTCCATTTAAAGGCTTTTACTGAAAGTCAGAATATTACAGGCTAATGTCTGACACAGTTGCCAAGCTTCTAGTTCCAGCAAGAGCATGAGAGTAATAATTTACTCTTGACAGTGTGTAAATTCCTGGGGATATTTTTAATCTTGTACAAATATCGTGCAATAAAAATTCCTGTTAACTTTATTACCAAAGGGCAAAGTAATTAAAGAGAAGGTCTGTGGGAAAGATCTGCAAATCTTTGATGGTAAAATACGTATCACCATTCCTCTGGATTGTGTTTTCTGTAGTCTAATTATATAAATCTAATTGTAAAACTTTATTTCTAAAAAAAATTGAACCTATTTTTCTAGAGTAGATGAACATCCTCAGAACATAGTTGTTTAGGTAGAAGAGCAGTATATGCTATGTTTTAAATTCAAGGAACACAGTGTGAGGAATTGTGTATAAAACAGTGCATATACTTTACCCTTGCCAAAAAACAAAGTTCCTTTGCATCTCCAGGGCTTTCAGTCGTCACCTCCAGAACTACTGGAATTCTCTGACAGAGACTAGGGATAGGAAGAGAACAAGTTGGGTTTGGTTTACCATCACTTTGGTTAGCTACAAACCTCATCACTGGCCTGGGCCCATGCCTCAGCTGAACTCTTCAGTGATTTAAGGCACCCAGCCAGGCCCACATTTTTAATGTGAGTGAAAAGGAAAGTGGAACAACAGTGATTTGTCCAAGCCCAAGCAATGCATCTACAGCAGCATCTGGAAGAGCTCCAAAAAGCCCTAGTGAATCTAACTGTACTGTCCTATAAAGAAGAAAAAAAAACCCAACCAAAGCTGCTTTATAACTGAACAAGGATTATTGTATATATCAGTTTATTAGTTTAAACTATTGTTAGACTTCCAGAAACCATGCCATGCAGGAAAATGACTGCAAATACCTTAGGTAAGTTTCTTGATAAGTTGTCTCTTGAAAAATAGCTCTTCTTTCTGAGGAAAAAAAACCCCAACAGAATAGAGACATAAATTGTTAATAGTATAGGATGTGACTTATGAGATGCAGATGTGGCTGCTCAAATTGCATCTGCTCTGCCATTGATACTTGAGCAACAAACCTGAATTATGTTATACCTAAAGCTTGTGAGCCTACGTATCTTTTTTTGAGGTTACCACGAGATAGATTTTTCCAATATCTTACGAATATGATTCTAGTTAAGGAATGGTGTTCATATACAACTAGTATCCCACTGAACAGTGGAAAACCAGACATAAGAATAAGAAATATGGTCATGGTGCTTAGTAGGGACATGTTCATGTTCCTGAAAGATAAGAGAATCCCTAAAGCTCTTGTTGGTTTTGTGCGAGAAAGGAAGAAAAAAATAAACTTAATAACTCCCAGAAATATAAAATAAAAAAGTAAATTCTAAGTTTTGGATTAAAACATTTGGAAAAACGGAAACAAAAAAAAAATGCAATAGATAAAATCAAGGCTGGGGAAAACAGCCTGGCTGCTATGCATTCATGAGAAGGAAGTATTAGATGTGGAAGTATTAGATATGGAGTATCTTATATTAACAGTGTGTTGTCTTAATTTGGGTCTTAAGTCTGTGGAATTTCATGCCACAAAATAAAAGATTTCACTGCACAGAACAAGGTAGCCACTCTTTATTGATCTTTTTGAAACACCGAATACTTAGAAACACATGGAAGTAAGGAAAATTCTGATGTTTTTAAAATATAAGTATGGGGAGCCCAGGTTAGCAGGGTCATTAGATCAAGTCCCCTGCTGTTTCGAACAGCTGTCTCATAGATAACTTTCCATAAACTTAACTAGCTCAAAATTAAAGTGAGTGATATTGGTAGCTCCCAATTACTATTTCTATGGAAAGTCTTGTTCAAGAGTATAAGTGGTTAATGAGCCTTCCTTAAATATTCAGCCTAAATTCATTTATTCATTGTATGCCAAGATTGTGTCTTAGTTAAGATAGCCTAGGAGAGTTGAACTCACTAAACTGATCAGCATTCTCTAGCACACCCTCTTTACCCTGTGTTTGATTTGTTCTTTTTGCTTTGCCCTTTCTTAAAAGAAACCTACATATCCATGCATGGCTTTGGTCTATGGTTAGAAGAGAATGTTTCTGTTACTTTCTAGAGAATCAAGTTTTACTGACTAGTCCGTAATTTTAGAGACACAGTTAAGTTTTTTAAAGCAGTTTTACCATCAAGGTAAAAAACAACTGATTAGTTTTGCATTAATGCCAGTAGCAATATTTACTGCAGCATTGGCAAAGCACTGAAACAAATACTATGGGTAAACAGACTCTTAATTAACATGTTATTGTTATTGCCTTGGCAATAGTTAAGGCAGCCACAAGCAATCTTAACTCTTGTTTCCCATGTGATCATACAGATTTGAGTTTGGTTTGTATAGGCTCAGGCAGCAAAATCAGAGAAAGATGACTAAAAACACATACAGATTTGAACAAATCTATTTGCAAAGAAATATATTGAGAAGAAAGACCAGTATTTTCAGTCACTTCAGTGAAAGGATAAGCTGGACATAATATATCCTCAGTGAGCCTTGAAGAGCTGTGCTTCCTGTAAATCTAAAGTAACAATAAATTAAACATTTACTGTCTTAACCACCAGATAGATCACTGAAACATGTGAAGAGCATAGTACTACTCTTTTTTTCAGAGCAGGAATACATATTTGATGTTTAATGCGGGGCTACTCTCAACTGGAAAATGTCTGTTCATTGAGTACAAAGAACAATTTTTTGCCAGCAGGCTTTTTAAATCTATGGTTTTGCTATCTGTCTAAGGCTGTTTTATATTAAAGTGATGGAACTAAATATTTAATGGGGACATCTTAGCAGGAGTAACTGAACCAAGGCAAACCCCTTTTTTAAGAATACCACTAGCTGAGTATTCCATAATTTTTAAGTTAGGCAACTAATTTTAGCTATCCAAAAATTGAATAGTTAATTGATAAAGCTAATCAACAGAGAAAATCAAATCCAAGGGCATTTATTTTAATTTTAAAATAGGTGGAATTGGTGACTGACTCACCACAGAATTTCTGTAGGATGTCTCACCTTTGACTGTACAGGGAACCTGAATGCCCATCTTGGACTGGAAGCTTAACTAAAGTCAGCTAAAGTGAGCTGGCTGAGAATAAAGTTTTAGCCTTTAATAACATTTTTTACATTAGAATTTCTGACCAGTGAATTAATAATTAGTGACCAGTGAATTAATTAAGGCCTTTATTTGCTGTAACTATGAAGACCAGTTGTTCAATTTCTTAATTAACAACATATCTGCTTTTATTGATAATGCTGAAAGATAAAAGCTTATCACAGTAAAAGTCAAGAGTCAATGAAAGCTTGAAATGCTCATGGTCAGAGACATATAAAATTTACATATATTATTCTCTCAGCTGGAAATAGTAGGAAAAGGGAGGAGAAAATCACATATTCATTTTTCCATGCTTGCAGTATCTATATGCAGCATAGATATGTGGCACCCAACACATTGTGTGATGGAATAGAACTAAACTAGGAACAAGGTTCCTGCTGATTTTTTTCTGTGGAAGAATACTTCAAATAATATGCAGCTTTGAAGTAGTTGGTTGCTCAAGTCACGACTCAGTGGTGCCTGAGCATCTGCAAGGAGTCACATAGATCTATAGTGGCTGACTCATTTCCAGTTTTGTACAGAGATATGTGCGTCACATCTTTGATTAATGGCACTGGTGGTGAGAAAGCATCTGGGAGAAACTGAGGAGGTCACTGCAGTCATACTCATTTGTCAGGCAGAGTGTGGTGATGAACGTAATTGTTATAATTGCTTTAAAATTTCCTGACTTTAAATATATTTCTTATGAAGAAAATTGTACAGAGTTCTCAAATGCAAAGGGAAGAATATGAGATTTCAGTCTAAGTTGAGGATTTTTCAGTATTTGATAAAGGTTATACTTTGCCAGTTCTGTAGAAGTGCCAAGATTTCTTACAGGGGAATGTGGTGTCAAAGATCACTTCAGCAAGTGAGCTTCTTTCTGCCCAAAGTAAAATCCTTGTGGATGTTCTTATACAAGCAGCAAGATTGTGTTTAACAAAAATGACACTCTGCATGGCATTTTCTATTTTGGAAAAATATAGTAGATTTTCTAGTATTTTTCTCAGCTCAATTAATTTTCCACGAACTAGCATCACCAGGGTTTTTCTTCTGGATATTTGTACAATACTGAATAGCAGTTTGGTATCTTCCATTCAGCAGCTGTTAGCTAGAAGATACAAAAAAGCTTCTCAATCTTCCCCCTACCCTGGAGTGAAAGGGATGGGCAGAGGCGTCTTGGCAGTATGACCACATGTGGATTTTCAGTCATTACAGAGGTGAGTCCATGGCCAAATGCCAGAAGATTCCTGCTGTTTGAAATATGACAGAGCCCCTTTCAGCAATACTCCTGAGTCTGCCAGTGGCAGGTGCAAAATGGGTGACAGATGGAAGGCATTGAATGGGCTCCTCTGTCTCTTCTTTAATCAAGTTTGGGGACTGACACACTGAACAACATTACTTAGAATCTTTTTCCTTAATTCTGTTATTTAAAAATATATCCAATTATCTCATGGCAGGATATATTTCTCAAAACAAACATTAAAGCAGAAATGAAGGCTAGCAAATTACATTAGTCTTTTTTGTTCAAAAGTATAGGCATGGAAATGAAATAAAAATGTGTCAGAACATCTTACAGACTTTACTGGCATCTACTAAGTTTAGAACGAAATTGTGTACAGTTAGAGTTTAATGCCTGAACTCTCTTGTAATTGCACAGATTTTAATAGCAAATTCTTTTTTGACTTTTACATGAATCAATCCTACAATTTAAGTTTTAGATGGGCAAATTTAGTAATACCCCCAAAAAAGTTGCTGGCCATAAAAACAGAGAAATTAATCTCTGTAAAAGTTTTTGTATTCAGCATTGGTCACAAATAAGCAATCACAGCACAAGAAAAAAAATCACATTACTTGTAGTATTTGCTCTAGGGATGTATTTTAAACAACATTTTAATACCGAATAGACCACATCATCTGTGCTGGCTCATCAACTTAAAAGTTGGTGTTGCTTCTCATGTGCAATGGAGCAGGAAAGCAGACAGTAAACACTGCAAGAATTATCTACAACCTTAGGCAGTAACTAATGTTAACTGAATAAATATGGGGTTTATTAATATAATTTGTACTCAGGGAAAATTAGGGGAGCAGCCTGAAGGAATGAAAACAATGGTACATTCTGGATTTGCTGGAATAAAGAGTCATGTTCATTTGCAAATGAGGAATGAATGAATGAAAGCAACTGTTTGTCAAGAAATATCATTGCAAGGTTTTGTGTGAACCCAAAATTTCGGTAATTTTCAAGAAGCTTTCAGATGGCACACACATACATACATACAAACCTTAAAAAATTACATTCTTTTGCTTCCAGTCTTGATTTAAGGATAATTCTTCAGTAATTTTATCTATCACCTCTAAATGCTAGTGCTTTTTCTCTCCTCCTGTGCTTTGGCAGGAGCGCATGAGGGGAATGCCAAGAATAAAAACTGCATGCTATTGCAGGTATTTTATTTTAATGACATTCAGAATACTAATTTATATTCATGCAAATGATTAATGGAAAACGTTTGCAATAGAGAGAAATCTCTACCCTGCTACTTCCTCATTTTTTCTGTGCAGAGCCAAAGCCTATTTTAAGTGCAGTCTGTTTCGCTGCATTTTTAGAAGAAATATATTCAGTACTCAGGATGAAGCCATTTCATCTACATTTGTAAGAAGGAAGTTTTCAATGTTTTAGTATCCTTAATGAATACATATTAAAAGGTTCATGCTATTGAACATGTCAACATGAAATTAGCTTGACATAATCTACATTAGTTTGTAGAGCAAAAAGTCATAAAAACTACAGACTTTTTGAAAAAGCAGAACAATTTCAAATTGGTTCTTTGGAGGTGTGTGATTAAACTACTCTCTATATTCTTTCCTTCCCCAAGATGAAGATATTGTTTTCACAGATCGCATACCTTGAAAAATCCCATTCTTCAGTCACCAATGCTGAAATGTAATATAATAATGAGGTCCCTAGTGCAATTAAATTTTAGGAAGTCCAGGCATGGTCAGGGAGCTCACATATCAAAAGGGAAAGGTCAGTGATATTCTTTTTTAAGAAAGTTAAGTAGCCACTAAATTGCCTTGAAATTGGAAGAATATTATTTATTCAACATAATCCTCCAGTAATCCATAGGCATTTTTTAATTTTTTCTTCCAGTGGAGAGGCCACTTTTGGGCATCCTCTGTTGGACTGTGAAGTGAGCAGTGCAGAGACACTCTGACCAGACTGTCTGGTGTCCTGGCTGCAGTCTGGGCTCACGCTGGTGCCTGACAGAGGGTATCCAACCCACACAGCCCACCATGCTGCTTCTGCACAGTCTTCTTCCTATGCCCAATGCTTTCCATCTGAGGGACTGCCTCCTCTGGACGTGCTGTCTACACACCAGTTTTTAGTGTTAGCAGTACCCCACAGGAGCAGACCCTGTGTGATTACTGCAGACTGGGTGAGGCAAGCTGCTTCCCAGCGTTTATTTCCTCTCCAGCTCTTACCTCACCACATACAAGGCAGCTATCCTGTTACATGAGATACAAACACGTGAAGGGAAAATCCCTAAAGAGTAAGATGTGTATCCTAAGTACATCTTAGACTATTTAGACTCATTATATGTCCAGATGTATGGCCACACATACCATAACTCTGTATGGTAACCAGTCAACCTTCTAAGGTAAATCACTCTGAAGTTTACACATCAGATTTTACCTTGTCAGAACAAACTTGGTTCATTTATTTTCAGTATCCTTCATTATCTTGTTGTCTCGTTTGTCTTTCTCTGTCTGTGGCTCTTCTGACTGTATTACTAAACACTATGCAAAGAAGGACGAGGTACTAATTAGATCATCAACTCTATTACTGTTCGTCTCTTTAAAAGGTGTCTTTAATATAGTTCTTTTTTGAGAATACTGATTTTCAAGATTAGAATGTAAATATGCATTCTCAAGATTTGATAAAAACAATCAAGAGACTTAAAATCATGGTAAAGACCATGCAATGAGTTTACAGGTCTCATATTTGCTGAAGGAAATAAGTTTCTACAAACAGAAGAAATGCTAAAAGTGTGCTGTATGGAGGAGGACAGATGCGCAGCTTTACTATTATATATTGAATGCATTAAAAGATTAATGAGATGCACAAGATGATCACCTAAATAGGCAAATAATGACATTTTATGAGAAAGCATAAAATTTTCAAGTGTGTTTGAACTAATAACTAGCAGTTGTAGTGTCTGGAATAAATACCAGTCTGCAAAGAATGCACTAAGAGACAGACAGGATATTTTCTGTGACTATGACTGACTGAAACAGTTAAATATCCCCTAAAATAACAAACCTGAAACTAAAGGAGCTACTTGCATTGTCAAGGATGAGACAGAAGCATGTTTAAAGCTCAGATTCTGGTGTTGTGTATGCAACTCCTGGACAGCTTGTTTTTTCTTTTTTTTTCCAGGTATTAAAAGAGGACTACTACTTCTGTTAGTGCATGATAGCTGTGCCTATAATTTTCTAGGCTTTTCCCTCAAAATTAATAGGCTTTCAAATACAGTAGACTCAGTGACAAAAATCTGAGTTCCTAATGCAAAAAGGAAGCCCCAAAGCCCTCAAAAGTATTTTAGATTTACTAGTGTATTGTGAAAAAGAAGAACCTGATTTTTAATTTTCCAAGTCAGGCTTAAAGAAGATTTCTATCATTATTCTCAGTGGGAGTAAATTCTAACTGGCAGCTGCAAGCTGGCCAAAGGCTGTCAGAAGAGTGACTCTTTTACCAGTCTTTGTTAAATGTGGGATTTTTCCTATGTTTGAAACACAGGTTTGTGTTTATTGTGGATATCAAAGGTGGTGTTATTCAAGAAAAAATGACAGCTTGTGAGAACAAAATAAAAAGAATGTCTATTTCTGGTGGAGGTAGGAGATACAACATTGTAGGAGAGGACCACTGACTCCTGTAAGGAAGATTGTTCCCCAACTGGAGTGGTTGTGAAATATGGCAAAGGAAGCAAGAGAAAAGTGACTTCAAATATCAGATAAAAATGGAACTTCTTTCAATAAATAGCTCTGTGTGCATGGTGTTGAAGCCCAGGGCACTAACTGCTCCACTGACTGAAATCAACTGCTTAACTCAAATTAGTTGGTTGAGGTGATTTACTCAAGCTGAGACACTATCCCTGAGTTTCCTTCTGGAAGGCAAAGATAAACAGATGTAATATTAAATACTATACCAGTTCAATGCTTCCCACAATGATTAAGACTTTATTAGAGAAGTTAGAAAGCAAACTGTATTGCTGAAAGAAGGGATTTGCACCATTAGCACTTATTTGAACATTTCAAACAGTCTTCTATAAACATAAAACTACACGATTTCGAGATAAACCTAGAATAAAATTGCCAGAAGTAGAACGCCTGTGATTATGTTGACATCAACAGGTGAAAGTTTCATGTGTGAGTCTTCAGTGAAAGGACAGACTTGGTACTGGAGTTCCAGTGCCTGCAATTAGGCATAGCTGTAATGCTGAGGATTACAACCAGAAGCCTGTCAACAGTTTCTCTAAAAGCTACCCAAGATGACTGACATACTTGGGGTGGTGTTCATTTTCAATGAGAAACAGCATGAAATTACCTAAAATGTACTCCTTAACAACTTTCAGAGATTTATAAAGAAGAGTAATATAAATAAAATGAAATGAAAAGTGCATCCAGTAACAGAAGAAAAGAGGGGGGTTTTAACTTTCTCAGCCAAAACAATGTCCAGTATTCTCAACATTTCATGAAGTAGAGTGCACTCTACTGACAACAGAATGAAAGGATGAGGAAAAATAAGACTACTCAAAAAGCCATCAAAATCTTCATCATTATGTCCATGAATGCTATAGAATTTTAAAGTTGAGCTTGCTAAAAACAAGGAGGAATTTAAAGAATGCTGCTAAGATAGACAAAATAAGTAAAGATAAAATAGTAGCAAAAGTAACTGAAGTAACTGAATTGGAATATGGGAATGGGGTGTTAGAGGCAGCTGAATCCAGTATTTCTGCTCCTAGGTCTCTCCAGGAGATGGGACCCCAAGCTCTTGTCCTATTTGCCCCCTAACGCAGCTTGAAGTTCGCTAGCAATTCACACAAACAGTCTCCGAACACAGACACACACAGAGGACAGTTAGAAATAGCATTTAATAACAGCACAGCATTGATCCCAGAAATCATGCACAGGACTCAGTGAGACAAGTGTGATGTGCAGCAGATGACTTAACACGCCCCCTGTGTACCCCTCCTGCATTTTGCTTTGCCTGGACCTCCCTGGTCCATCTTGATCCTTCTTTGTCCTGCCATTGAGCCAACCCTTAGAGATCACGTAATAAGTTTTGTACCATCTCCAAATTGTTTCTCTCCCAAAAATATATTGTCATTCAACTTACAGTGGATCCCATACTGAATCCTGTATTTTTGCACAAAAGTCCCTTTTAGTCTGCATAGCATTCTGGGTAGATGGTTTCTTTCTCTGACCTGGTTTTACATACACATATATATATATATATATATATATATATATTTGAAACAAGGGACCATGGCCTGATCCTTCTCTCCTGGTGATAATCTGGTGTGCTGCCTGCTCAGGTTACTTGAGTTTCTTGGCCTGCCACTGTTCCTCTGGTCATCACCAGTCTCTGTGGTTGATTTAATATGATAACCTAATGCACAGGACTGGAAGAATATCCCCAAGGACACAAGTCTACTCTTCTTCTATCACTAGAAACATCCTCAGATAATTTTCTCCACAAACTCTTGAAGCTCCACCTTAAAAGTAAGGCTTTTTCAGTTATTGCAGTGATTGCAAAGTTATTTCAAGCCCCTGATGCTTTGAGTTTAGAAATTTTCTTCTGATTTCCTTCTTAGCCATAAAAACAGCCTGTCTACACACATTTGTTTTTCTGCCAACTTTGCCTAGTACATTAAATTGTTCTCTTTCCCTGTCCACACTTTCCTTGTATAAAAAATGATGATATTTCATTGCAACTATCAATTTACCAACCTAAATAATCCAATTTCTACTAGTCTTTCCTCATATGAAACACTTCCCATTCTCCTGATCAGATTTTAGGGCTTTACATTTAAACCAAAGGAATAGAAATTACAATGATTCCCCCAAACACACAATTAAGCTGAAAGAGCATAATGATAGTGTCTCCAGTCTATTGAAATAATAAAATAAAATGTCTTCAGCATTTTGATTTTATCAGATATTTGGATTTATGGTGTAGCTATTTCTTAGAGTTATAAATTATCATGTTTTTGTGATGTAATTTAAGTTGGCAACTTTAATGAAAAAGGAGATGATGGGTTCATGGTGCTCTTTGTCAAGCAGCTTTCATATAATCAACACAGAAATTAATTAATTTTGAGCATTACCTTATGGATCAGTTGCATCTTAATACAGTGATATAATTAACATGAAATGAAAATAATAATGTAAGATACTTTTTCACTAATTAGCTAAATCAAGATGGTAGTGGAGCCTGACTCCCATGGGCTCTTCACAAGTAAGTCTTGACCAGTAAGAATATCTACTACATTTTGGTTGCCATCTTAACATCAGTTTGAAAAATTACAACTAAATGTAAAACTTTACTGGAAATCTGAAATTAAGGAAACATGAATTAGTCCAAAAACTGGAAGAAACCATCCAGCTGACAGAATCAGGTGAAAGAAAAACCTTTCAATATGAGGTATCAGGCAAAAGCCCAGGCAGTTTGGCCTAGATATCAGGCAAGGCTGGTTTGACACCTTATTGCTAGCAAGCTATCGTATGTCTGCATGTGCCACCAGGGGACTTGATGACATCACCTCAGCTGGACTCCAGGTCTCAAAGCACATAGTCAGCTTTCATCCAGCTGTGTGAGAGACCAGCTGCCATCAGCCCTGGTGGGAGGGAGGGCGTGCTAGAAGTCATCAGGGCAACAAAGGCTGAGGTGTGAGCAGTGCCTGTCTCCTCTTGGATGCCACAGACTATTACACCTTCTCAATCAAAAGCACACGTTCTGGAATGGTGGGAACACAGTGCCAACCTGTCAAATACTGACACATTGGCCCTCTTGTGCTTCAGATCCCTGTGGGTGGAAGTATCCAAGGAGGTATCCGCTTTACATGCTGAGCATGACGCTATATGGTATGGATATCCCTTGAATCAGTTGTTGTCAGCTGTCCTGGCCATGTCCCCCCCCCAAATTCTCATGCACCCCAGCCTCCTAACTGTTGGGATGAGGTGAGAAGCCTTGACTCTGTTTTAATGTTGCTCAGCAATAACAAAAACATCCCTCTGTCATCAACACTATTTTCAAGACAAATCCAAAACAACTCCACCAGCTCCTATGAAGAACGTTAGCTCTATCCCAGCCAAAACAACATCCTACATGATCAACCTTTCACAAATGCTGCTGGAGTCAAAGGACACAGCTGATGAGCGCATGATGTGTAGCGCAAGGGAAGTCTGGAGGCATAGAGTCGCAGAAGCAGCGTGACTGAGATACCAGTGAGGAAGCTGGAAACCTCATGATGCAGTGGTATTGAGCTTGCAAAACTGGCCTTGTACCTAGCAGATGAGCTGTGCTATTTTCTCATTGACAGGCAAACACCAACATACTGCTCGGCTGAGGAGACAAAAAGGCAGGACAAAATCTCTGCTTACGTGACTTAAATGAACACACATGTACAGGCAGCTTTAGCTACTCTCAGGCTCCCCAGTGCATTTTTCAGAACAATCTTGTGCACTGTGTAGACATGACAGGAGAAGCCTCTGCACTGTGTGTCTGCCCTGCTGCAGCTGTATGTATGCTGTCTGCTGAACTGGATTTTGCAATCTCATGTGTGAAGTGCTGCATCCTGATTATCTGATACTGCTGGAAGCCTTCCAGGTTGATTTCCTAATCCCTTTCATAACATCGGTGTTACATCAGTTTTACCACTGGCAGGCTTTATTCCTGCACAAAGCCAGGACTCCAATATGTAAATAGGATATGGGGGAAATACTGGAAAGAATTAAAATGCCCTTTTTTTCTGTCAATGCTCTTTAAGTATCTACTCCGGACTCAAGTAGAAAAATTAATCCCAGTCTATAGATTTTCCTAATTCCCACCTACTTCAATTCAGTCGTATCAGAGAAAAGATAAAAGGAATGTTTAAGCTACTGTGAAGTTGTACAGATTTCACAGGCTCCATGTCCTGTTCACAGCTGGGAAACATCTCTGTAGGCTTTCAAATTTATTCAAAATTTACTAATTGCTACTTAGCATTTTGGGATGCAGATAGTGAAATATTTAAAATGCATGCAGGCATATTTACATGTAAAATAGGTGGCACACATGAAAAGACCTTTCCTAAGATCATTTGACACTTTTCAGGACCTACAAGCTGACTTTAGAAGATAAGTGATCTTCAAATCTGGTTTTATTCTGACTTTCAAACAAATCATTACATAGAAAGGCTCATTTTATCAGTAAGTTAAATTTGCATGACTCCCACTTTTCCTCAGGCTATGGGAATTGTTTGTCATAAATAATCTCTGTTGGTGGGAATAATTTCTCAATTACTCTTGTGCAAATGCAATTCTGATTTGAGAGATTATTAAAAAGGTAAACTTTTATGCAGACAGGGAAGTAAAAGACCACAAGTGACAACATTCAGCATAGACTGAATAGACTTGTCTAGCAGAAATGAGGATGGGAAAAAAAAGCTGAATCATCAGACATTTAGGGCAGACTTCGAATCAAGCTTCTAGGACTGGGATAGTAGTCCAAATTTTGTTATTCTGCATGGTTAAACATACATTTAGATTTTGTAGTATTTTATTATCTGTATCTCTGGTGTCTAGTAGATGACCAGTTTGTCTTGATTTTTAGCATTTACCCATTTGCTCATTTACCATGGACAAAACCCAGAAGATTATATCAATGTTCTCCCCAATGTTCTTTACCCTATAAAGTTTGTTAAAATCTAGTCACAGTAACTATCAGTTTTGCATGCCAGTGAGATCTGTTTCAGCACAGCTGGCCTTTGCTGTGAATCAGGGATAAATCTGCAGATAACTTTGTTGAAAAAATTGTTCTACTGAGATGGCCTGTGCTGCCTACATAGAGAAGCTGAAAAAGCTGCAGATAGTGTCTTCCATTAGATATTTTTGCATTTTCCTAGGTAGTTGTTAACCAAAGCAAAATGGATTTGGAAGACTCACTTGATATTGTTGCAATTGTTCAGCTTCTGTTTCACTCAAACACAATAAAATCCAAATTCAACTGAGATAGACAAGCTTCTTAAATAATCTCGTTCATGGATTTTGCTCTTTAGTTTTTAAAAGGCTGTTTTCCCAAGTGATATTTTTGGTAACTTATTTGTGCTTTTATTGAATTTTGTTGAATAATTCAGAGAGCATCTTGGGTAAAGGTTTCCTAGCTATAATACTTTATGATTTATTTTCAGAAGTCTATCAGATATTAACTGGTCTATCAGATACTAACTGTTATCACTTATTAATAGCACAGAAAGTAAAACGATCCATGCCCTGAATCCAAATAGGACAGAAACTAATTCCAAGTCGCATTCTTTCAATTGTATTGAGACCTCTTACTTTTACTGGAGAATAGCTTTGATTTATTTGCAATGGGCAGCCTGGATGAAACTCAGTGTGGCAGACAGAAGTACCAAGACTTTTACAGTATCATAATTCTTGTTCTACACACTCTTGAAGGAAAATCTGTCAATTGAGCACTGAAGACAACAATCTTAACTCCTGAGTCCTGCGTGAATTTCTGCCTGGGCTTTGGTGAGGTTGTAACACAGAAGTTCTCACTGCTTGGTGTGGTCTTTTCTCAACTGTAATTTCTATGACTTTTCAAGAGGTCATGAGCAAATCTGAGTGGAGTGTTAGTCTGGTACAGATCCCTGTATTCAACATCCTGTGGATAATGCTTGTACAGAAAACAAGGACAAAGACAAGAAATTTTGCTATTGTCTGCAGTGTACATAGACAGTAAATTTTAAACTGAATCATTAGAGAAAAACAGCTCTGCACACCATATACAATCACAGTTAATGTACAAGTATATAAATCCATTAAGATCGGTGGATTTACAGTAATTTCCATAACTGTAAAATTTTGAGTCAGCTTATCTCTAGGTCATCAGAAACCTTATGCTCAAGACTGAGAAAATGGCTCCAATAATCTTTATATCGGTGCCCACTTGGACCCTCTAAGGAATATACAGTGGAGTAATGAAGTAATATGCTTTATACTCTCTGTGCTTTTCATGGAGAATACTGTTTCCTTTTAAGTGGGCACTGAGAGAAAAAGTAAAAATAATCATAAGAGACTGAAGGGATAATTATTATTGATGGACAACAAATACAACAATTCAAGTCAAGAAAGACCCATTGCTTAGATATGTAAGACCAACATACATGGTGGCAGACACAGGGCACTTTCCATTGCATAGTCACAATGGTGTAGACCAGGTTTCCTCATCTTTATCACCTCTAAACTGAGTGGGAATAATGCAGCATCCTTCTCAAGACCTTCTGGAAAAGTCAGAAAAAATGCTGTGCAATCATCCTTGTGGTAGCATTATAAATACATCTGCCACTGCTGTGCTTGAGGCAAACATTCTGTGAGACAAAACACATACAGCTGACAGATGAGGTCATTTCTTTCCTTTTGGACAGCAAGTTGCCTAAAACTGAAAACGTCTTTCACATAATGTGCATTAAAGAATGAGAAACATGTCTTAGCCATCTTTCCAGATCTATGATTCAAAGACACCTGCCAAGAAAACAAACTCTTATAGATAATTCTGACAACCACAAGTCAGGAATGATTAATGAAAACCAGAATAATTTTGGCCATCAATATTAGGAGACAAGTGAAGGAGAATGTAAGGAAAGAGCTAGTATTTTGTTAAGCTTTGAATCAAGAATTGCTGCTGCTCTCCAGCAAAGTTATCATAATCACACTTTCTTGTAATTTGCCCAGGAATATGATGGTGTCCCACAAAATCTGTACACATATTTATGTCTCTCAAAGAATGTCACTCAATCTGTTTGGACAGGGTACTGACAGGAAAGTTAGGCCTGCCTTCTGTTCAAAATGATGGACATATAGATCAAAACACAAGGATATTTCATAGAAAATTATGTATTGCTACAAATAGAGGCAAAGCAGGAGCTACTCTGGAACTGCATATTCTTCTTTCAGTCTCATCTACTTTTCATGCATTTCTTCTAAGAATCTTAAGTGCAAGTGGAGCCTTGCCACAACAAAAGCTTCTTTACATATAGAGCCTAGTCCATGTGCTTGTGAAGTACACAGTGAACCCTCCTGTGCATGATTAGGTCTTTGTAAATCAGAAAATGAAATTTTAAGAAGAGCTATTACGGAAAAAAGGGAAACATTTCCCACTGTATGATAGCTCTGCTGGAGTACTATGAAGCCAGTACTTACCTATATATATTTATAGAGTACTAGAAGAGGACTTAATATATGAATATCTCCAGATACTGCCTGAAGCCAAATGAGTTACCTAGAGGGTTAATATTCTTATAAAGGTTCTTCTTTTCAGACTTCTACCTTTTAGTAGGATAAGTTTTTTGACCCACTAAATACTATCTCTACCTTTGGTTGCTTTGAAAAGTAGGAAAGGCTAGGAAGGTACTGTGAACTTGGGGGAAAGATTATTAAGGTTCAGACTGAATTATACACATATTTGTGTATAATTACCAGAGAACTACCAGAGAGGTGGATTCTTCTCAGCTCATAGAATGGTCAATAATATCTAGTTGTACCTCAATTGCTACCACTTCTGCACACTGGTAAATATTCAAGAACAAACAACACAAAACAAAGTTATGCATACTCCAAGCACAAGTGCCATGCTAAAAGGCATTTAAATATAAGTTCTTTATATGTTAACCAAGTTTTTACATTTCTATACAAAAAGGATGGTAATGTATATCACTCATATGCATACTCACTCAGGCATACTGACCTCTCAGCTTCTGTATGTGGACACACATGGCATAATAGGTGGAGATGAAATTTCTTCTGTATGTAGTTAAAATGGTGAAAAGAAGGATTCTCTGCCTACCCTATATTAATAGTTGTCTCTAGGGCTCATTTATGTAGACAAGAGAAGGCATGAAGGTTATAAATGTTGCTTTAAACTTTTTTAGGGGTACAGAGAATAAATTGACTTAGCTATATAGTTTAGTGATTTTTCCCTCAGCTGTCACAATGAATATGAATGTCACTAGCAAGTGTACATAGACTTAAGTTTCTGAATGACAAAGCCAAGATAAGCAGCACCCAGAGATTGACAGGAGACTGAGAAGATTTGAAAATGTCTCTTTCTGGGAAAAGAACACAATAACAAACCAATCATTTTCATAGTGAAAGCAGAGCTACATTCTCCTTGATGCAAGTACTGAAGGGAATTAAGCAGTACTCTCCCATGTCTAAGATAGCTATAAATATTTACCATCTTATTTTAAGGCATGTTGAATCATAATATCTAAGGGGTTTTGCTGCAGAGTTTTGGTTTTGGGCTTGTTTTTTGTTTTGGTTTGAGGTTTTTTGGTTCTCTTTTTTTATAAATAGAAAGTATAAGTGAAGAAATTATGCAGCTGCAAGAAAGCAAAGTACTGACAGTGCCAGGTGTGGGGGTGGGATACAATGAAAGATTCAAAAATTAAAGAGAAGTATGCCAGGATAACTAGCTCTTATTTAACCTTGGCTTTACTTTCTCTTTATATTTCCAAGTTACATAAACTCTTGAAAACCAGACTCTGAAATGAAAGCCAACTAATTCTTAAAAGCTAGCAGCATCACTGCTACAGGACTGAGCATAAAGACAACACTGCAATTATTTTATTGGTGCATTTCCCTATGGAAGATTCAGGTATAAAAGATTGGCTCAGCTCCTGAAAGAAGTAACTGAATAATTTCAGGCAACATTCACATGTACTTAGTTCTGTCTGTGATAAAAACATGAGTAACGATAATGGATTTCTTCCTCCAGGTTTATGTTGTTTCTTCCTTTAACTGCTCCCAGTATGTAACTTGCCTCTTCCGTGGCAGAACTGCAGCCAGTTTCTGATCCACTTCTAGCTCCACATCCTTCCCTGCTATGCTAAAGGTTAGCCATTTAGTCTCCATTTTGTATTTACTAACATTCTTTCTCTTCTTTAAATGTAGAGCTTTTCTATTGCCTCTCTCTCTCCTCCCCACTCCCTCCTCTCTTCCTCTCCCTCCCTCCCCCCTTCTAACCTCCTCCCATTCCAATGCATCAAGATAATTTTGAATTCTGATCCCGTCCCACATACCACCTGCCATCCATCCTGCCTTGGAGCTGTCAGCAATTTCATAAGCGTACGTTCCCTTCCATCATCCAGGTGGCTAATGGAAATATCAAATAGAACCAGCTCTGGACATATTCTCCTGGGAGTCCACTTGAGACACCTTTTTGACAGCAAACTTCTGAGAGCATCTTTCCAACTGACTGTGTGTCCCGGCCGGCTGTGCTTCTACCCGACAGCAGGGCACTGGCTTAGGGAAGGATCGTCAAGTGGGATGCTGTAGAATGTTTTGTTTGAGTTCTGCTCCCCCCTTGTCTCTCAGAGCAGTCCTTGGCACATAAAGAAATGTCTATGTTTTAACATTGCTTTTCTTTGATCACTTTTAGGAGTTTTTAAATAGATTTTGTATTAATTTATTCTATAACTAAGAGGTAGCTCTGGTGTCTAGTAGATGACCAGTTTGTCTTGATTTTTAGCGTTTACCCATTTGCTCATTTACCATGGACAAAACCCAGTAGGTGACATCAACGTTCTCCCCAATGTTCTTTACCCTATAAAGTCTGCTAAAATCTAGTCACGGTAACTATCAGTTTTGCATGCCAGTGAGATCTGTTTCAGCACAGCTGACCTTCACTATGAATCAGTACTTTTCTTTTTTACATGTAAATCAATACATGTTGATATGGCTCACTAGCGAAATACAGAGAAAACATATGATTAAAATCAAAATTAGAATCAAACATTGTCAATATTTTTAGAGCTTGAATATGACTCACCTCAAAAATTGGACTTTCTCTGGAATTCAGTCTTTTCAATTAAGCTTTTATCAAGAAAAAATCTCAGCTGCAGGATGAAATTTATACTCAGAACAAAAATGAGAATGAAGGACAAGTCTGTTTCACCTCTGAGATTTAAAAAGCAGTTTGATTTTCAGTAGAGAATATTGTTCTTATTTTTTTTCCATACAGAAAAAATATTTATATTTTTTTTTCACTTAGCTGGAGATTTAGACTGCTGGGTCACAGATACAATACCATCCTGGCCCTGAAAAAGTATAAAAACTATAATAAATTTGAAATAAGAAGAGCTATGAGAAATGATTATGTTCCAAGTTATCTGCACTTTTTTGTTCAGCTCAAGATAAAATCACGTTGAATAAAAAAACCCTATCAAAATCTAGCTATCTGGAGCAGAATCAACCAGAGCAGTAAAATCTGGTGCATTCCATACGCAGAAAATTAATAAATGTCTGCACTACCTGCTAGTTTTTCA
Source organism: Dicrurus megarhynchus (assembly GCA_013399195.1). Taxonomy (NCBI): domain Eukaryota; kingdom Metazoa; phylum Chordata; class Aves; order Passeriformes; family Dicruridae; genus Dicrurus; species Dicrurus megarhynchus. Next base: position 2,206,625 of record VXAD01012225.1, on the reverse strand, counting down.
GCTAAATAGTAAAATGCCCTAAACAGAGTACATAAGACAAACACTGTCAAGCATGTTTCTTTCTTGTGCAAGAACACAAAAAGCTGTGACCACATCTTCTCTGAACTTTGCATTTTGATTGAGTTTGTGCTTTAATTAGTACCATGATGGGGCATTCAGTGCAGATCTGGCTGCAGGTGTTTGCTGACTTCATACTTCTCTGTGCTGTCTCACACTTCTGCTGGTAAAACATGAAATGTTTTCCACCTCCATGTCCATGCCAAGTTAGGCAGCATCCCTTAAATCACCAATAAAGACACATCACAGGGGGATTCTGGGTTGTGTTTGGAAAAAGCCAATAAACTATTTCTGTCTTTTAAAATACAGATGCTCAGATGTCTACATTGGTGCTTCCTGGTGAGTTGGTAAGTGTCAAATCTGCGACATTTCACCTGCTGATGACCACATTTAGAGGCTTAAAAATATTTCCAAAAGTTACTTCTCGTCCACGTGCTGCATCGGCAGAACCAACTGCAGAACTGTAGACCCTCTTCAGAGGCTTCATCTTGCTGGTGACAGAGAGGGGACAAATTGTGCCATTCCTCCCTTAGCTTTCTCTCTGCAAGTACGAATACTCAGCAGGCACCACTGCTCATAAGGGGAGCAGAGCCTTCTTGACCCCTGAGTACTGAACATGAGCAAGAGCTCTTTGCATTTCCTGAGTCTTTCTGCCCCTTGAAGACACACTTGCTTTATCCAGAGGTGAGCTGCGTGGAAAAAGAAAGACATGAAAATTCTTAGTAGGAATATTCCTTTGAAAAATTGGGAAAAATATCATGCACAGTAGTAAGTCTTTTTTGTGATTTAGTGAGAAGGCCACAGGCTCTGTTTTAATCCATTTCCAATAGAGTAGAGCTTATATGACACTTCACTTTTTCATTCAAGTAATGCAGCTTGCTGCCTGGTTACTGCTGAGCTCTTATGAGAGGATGCTGCTTACTGCAGACTGATAAATCTTCTTTTAGCTTGGGGCCTTAAATAAAGTAGTAAAATTTTAGAACTGCTTTAAAACTGTAGTAAAAATACTGGTTGCACCTACTTTTATCTGGCAGTATCCTTGTAGAAGTTTTTTTAAGGGTTTAGGATATCCAACAACCCTGTAATTGGGAAATGTTTTGCCAAAAATCAGATCTCAACATTACAGATTTTGAAAACGGATTTGTAGGCACCATGCTTTGCTGGTCAGAGCTGGGAGCCAATACTAGCTTCCTGGAAGGAACGACATCAACACCAATCAGATTGTGCTACTCAACACATTTCTTCAATGTACACTGTACCTGTAAATCCAGGTTGGAGGGTGAAACTTTAATTTACCCAGAAGAAGCCAATCCATAGTTCCTTACACCTGCTCTCCATCAAAGCACAGCTCCAACCAAAGGAGCATGCAGCTCTTTGGGGTAAAAAAAACATGTTACTGCAGCTAGTGGAACCTCCTCATCACAAACAGGCATTCACATATGAAGGAAGATAATGAGACAACAGTATGACAGTCAGTGAGGAGAGACATCCAGTATTTGTTACAGCTCTTCAGACTACCAGCTGTGAAAAAACCCTTCAGTTCTTCCCTTGCTGACATAGGTAGGATTGAGGCTATTTTGTTTAATCTGTTACAGAGGAATGGAGATACTAGATCAGACTATATGCAGTTCAATGTCCTTTGTCTGGCAATAAAGAGGTATGGAATAAACTGTACTAAGGCATGAGGACTTCTTCTCGACCTCCACCGTAAGGATGTCACCCTGATGAACAATGACCTTCTTTCTTTCATGTTTTATTAGCCTTTACTGCAGCCAGTACAGTGTGATAAATTAGGTCATAATCCAGCCCTTTTCCAACCTTCATGATCACTTCATTATTTCACTGCCTGTCCCTATGGTATAGCTGGGAAGGGGTGGAAACATTTGGATGACATACATGCAAGACAGCTGAGAAGAACTTGTTAGGTGAAGAGTACCCTGCCCAATCCAGAAACAAGTGGGCATAAAGTACATATCAGATATTTTCCTCTCAGAACAGAGCATACAAATACACAATGAGCATCTTTCAGTTCATCTCAGTTGTTTGCCTGATCCAGAGCTTTCCCACATGCAAAACTTTTTCCCAGATGCAAGACCCAGGTCCAGATTACAGCACAGAATTAATACTGAATTTAACTGGCCAGTTTACATAGCAGAAAATTAAGTTTCATAGAACTATCCTGCACAGTGAATTCCCCCCAGGGCATTGCTCTGGCTCCAGTGGCATTTGCATTTGGAAACATTGCTTTGCTTAGAAGATGACAAGAGGGAAACCTGGATCACATTGACACTAGAGCTTATTTTAACTACAATTTACAGGCAAATTATATTATTCTGTGATGACTTGGATCATAAAGCACACAACAAAGTTAACATGGATGTGCATTATTGATTAAATCTAGAACAGCAGGTTGACAGAGAGAACATAAAATGTAGTATTACTCTCTATTAGAAAAATACTGATGTCTAGGATGCAACAGGAAATTAAGAAGGCCACAAGGACCACTGAAAAAAAAAGGTATGCAACACAGATTGTGAAGAAAGGTTGTGAGTAAAGCTAGCTGAAAGGGAATTATCAACACAGAGGAATTAAGAGACTCACTGTAACCTCAGAGTCTCTCAGAGCAGTGCAGCTTTTCCTTTCCACTGAGTTCATCCTTTCCAGGGTATTTTTCTTCAGGTTGTATTAGTTTACATCCCCTCCTCCCAAATAAGATTTCACATTAAACATCAACTAGCATGAGCTTCAATCATGGTGTTCAGAACTGTTATGCCCAGAGGCCAGTTCTCTTACAACAGTCTAACCTGATTGCCTGTGTCAGCCTGCCTCCAAGCTTCTGTCTTCAAAGACAACCAGGCCAAGGACTATATGCAGAGGTAAACTTTCTTCTTCTATTTTGAAGTTATGCCTTTTCAAAGACAACTCAAGATTACTTTTTCGGTTTTTGCAGCATATGATATTTACATTACTCACTTCTGTCAGGAATAGTTTTGAGGAGCTGCCTTCCAGGTTCTTCTTTTACAGGAAAGCATGCATTTCTGCATGCTTTGCTATTCCTAGTCAACTCCACTCTTCTAGATTAATACATTTGATTGTAATTTATGATAAATCAGTCTAAGCTCCATATATTTCCATACATATATTTGCTTTATGGCATTTCCCAGTCAGTTCATCTGTGAACTTGACAAATACATAATCCTGCATTCCATGCTTTCAGTTTTTTCACCTGACAAGAAGAAAGTGAAAGATGGAACTTGCACTGGAAGTTATAGTCTCACTCTATGCACTAACCATGCCTCATAACTACAGTCCTTAATTTAGGACCAGTGTACCAGGAAGAAAATAACACCAGCACCAAAAAACCTCAACAAGAAAACCTATCTAATGAGCATGTTGATAAAATTAATATGAAAACTACAGATAAACACAACAACATTTAATTAAGACAAATTACATTTCAATTGCTGCCAGAGGTATTTTAATAACTTATTTCAAAAAGCTTGGGAACTATTATCTAATCCAGTGAGATGGATTTTTCCTTTAACTTTGTGCAATAGAGAATTTTCATTTTCTCTTTCAGTCTTTAACACTATATCACCTCATGCATGGCTGATGATGAATTTTTAATTTCTCATAATATTGAAAATTATTGTGATTTTGCCAGTTGAATATTACAAAGTGCTATCCAGCTGCTGAATTTTATGACAAGGCCCTTTCACTGTTTTACTACTGAAGTATTAGATCTTTCCAGAAAATGAAGACCATCATTAATATCTCAGTTTTGTGAAATCTGGCATTAGAAGCCAAAACCTTCATATTTATAGGGTGGTAGTGGTACTTCTCACAGAAGTGATATGTTTTGCTACAGAATATACCCTTAGGCAGGAAGAGGATTTCTGGGCCAGATCAAGTGGATGAAAATTAGCTGGTCGCACCGTGATGATTCTTACTAATAAAATACTATATTCTTTGTAGAAGCGGATGTAAATAAAAACCATTTGGGGCTTGTTCCAGTCTGTAACAACTGTGTCAAACTGAGAAATTCAAAGGAGTGTAAATACCTTTAGGACAATTTAAATGGACTTCAGGGGCCATCAGCTGCACCACAGCTATACCCCTGTTGGAACTCCTCAAAGATTCCACTGTATACCTGCCTGTTTGGAGTGATCTCTGGCCATTTCTGGACATGCTTGGGACTGTACATTTCATCTTCTCTAGCACTGTTACCAACACCTGCATGATGGCAGCTTTCAATTAATATAGATTTAACTTAGTTAACTTATTTTTAAAGCTTTTGTGCTTGAAATACTTGGCTTATTTAAATTTTGTGCCATGATGAACATGGCACAATATTTACTAATAATTAATCTCAGTTGCTCCAGAAATATGGCTTCTTAGCATGATTATAATCTTTACTGCATCTTACCTTCTTCTCAGATTTTCATCCATTTTTCTAAAACATTGCTCATTTAACAAATCTGACTGCAAAGGGTCAAGAATTACATAGAAATGAAAGATGAAAAACAAGCACTAAAATATTCTGGGGATATGATACCATTTGTCATTTGAGTCTAAAATTTTATTCATTCTATTTAGGACTATGGTACCTTAGGCACAAAATATATTATGTCTTGGACTCAGGAACTTATTCAAGTCCCTTGCCATCCTAAAGGATCACAGAATTTATAGTGGAAAAACCTGTTATATTATAAGGCTCTAGGTGGTTGATGGTACATTCTGACAATATTGAAAACATTAAATGTAGTACTGATACTTTCTTGCATTTAGCCAAATAAATACATTAAATTTATGACCGAAAGTAATACAAGATTGAAACAAAGTTTTAACTCTACTTCTTGATTGACTGTGATTAATTATATATACAAAAAGACAAATCACCAAATCTGAACAATAATGAAAATATTCAACATAAAAATTCCATTAAATTGTTTTTTTTAGTACTTTAGTTTTATTTATCTTCTGTTTTGTTCTCTTTGTCTGTCTCTACACAGTGTAGGAGATGATTCAGAGAAGATAAAGGATAATGAAGGCTCTAAGTAAAAAGTGATCATCTGGGTTTATCTTTTCTCCCCTAAGATGCAGTGACCCAGCTATAGCTATAACTGGTGTGCTGCCCAGCACTTCCTTTGCTTGTTGAATACAAGAGATTGTATGCAGGTTCTTCAAAGGACAGCTAACCCACTCTCTATGCTTTGGGGTGGAGATTGTTTTGTTCCTGCAGTGAACTTAACACTGATGGAAAGGTGTTAGACCTGGAAAGCAGCATTCTCTGGGAACATGCATGGCTTGGGGAGCTCCAGAGTGGGATCCTGTACTCCAAACTTCACTGTGGGTTGCGTGTGGTCTGGGAGGAGTACTCACAACTGCCAGTTCAAAACAGAGTTTTTTGGTCCACAAAATACAACTTATGAATTGGCAGCATAGCACAGAGCCAGTTTCATATGCTGGGATGCTCTGTGCATTTGTTTGGCAAATCTGTGATGTCCCAGAAGGAGGAAAGTCAGTGAGGCTGCTTTTGCAGCTCAAGTGTTAAAGGTAATCCTGTGCTGTGGAAACACGTGCTTTCCCTCACATTCCTCCCTGGCATGCATGGGGGTGTCTGACTCATTGTGCCTGGGAAGACTTAATTTATAATCCATCCTGCTGCTGTCAGTGGCCCAGCACTGAATATCCAGCAGCTAAAGATGTGGAGGGGTGAGAGTGATTCAAATGTAACTGATGATGCCTAGTTTTGCAGGCTCAAACTCCTGTGTACCTAAAAAGGGACTGAAATCCCAAATCTGTCTCACACAGCCTGATGAACACAGATTTGGTGCTAAGAGGATTTCATTTGCTCCTGCACCAGCACCTCTGCCACCAGAGAGAGAGCCTGAGCTGTGACTGCCACCATTGCCAGAGTCAGCATCTTGTCAGCACAAGACATTCAGACTAACTAGTTTTCCAGTTTTTGGGTTGCCCCTGTTTTCCATTGTTTTTAGACCTGGGAGGGAGGTGATTGAGCTGCAGGAACCTCTCCAACATGCTGCCTGTGTGACTGTGGGAACAACTGCGTGGCCTAGCATAGGCCAAGTCACCATTTTGCCTTTTTCTGGGAAACCACTCCGGGTGCTGTCTTCAGGAAGCATTTTTGTTTGTTCTGTGGTGAATAACTTTCTGTGGGTAAAACACTCTCTCTTTTGTTGGCAGTGATGAGATTGGAAAGAGGAATGTCAGGGCAATTAAAAGGAACTTTAGGGCACTGGGTCAAGTGGTTGGTAAGGCAGGAGCACAGTAGTGTTCTGCTCAGTCCCTTTTGTAGCAGAGGAAAACGTTGAAAGGAATAGGAGAGCCCACATGATTAACAAGTGGCTCAAAGGTTGGTGTCATCAGCAGAATTTTGGGTTCTTTGATCATGGGGCAACTTTTATGGCACCTGACCTGGTGGAATTGGATGTGCTCCATCTCTCTGTTAGGGGCAAGAGGATTTTAGCTCATGAACTGGTGGAGCTCATTGAGAGGGCTTTAAACTAGGTTTGAAGAGGGAAAGGGATGTCGCTGGACTCTCTAGAGGCAGGCCCAAGGGTGGCAAGCCTGAGTTAAGGGTAAAATCAGTAGCCCAGCTGAAGAACATGTATACTAATGCACACAACATGGGTAACAAACAAGAAGAGCTGGAAGCCATGGTACAGCAGGAAAGCTGTGATGTAGTCGCCATCTCGGAAACGTGGTGGGATGATTCGCTTAGCTGGAGTGCTGCACTGGATGGCTATAAACTCTTCAGAAGAGACAGGAAAGGGAGAAGAGGTGGAGGGGTGGCACTTTATATTAGAGAGATTTTGATGCCATGGTTATTGAAACTGATGATGGCGAAGTCAGGTGCCTATGGATGAGAATTAAAAGAAAGGCCAACAAGGAGGACATCCTTCTGGGAGTCTGTTATTGTCCACCCAACCAGGAAGAAGAGGTGGAAAACTTATTCTATAAGCAGCTGGAGAATATTTCAGGGTCACCAGCCCTTGTTCTTGTAGGTGACTTTAACCTACCAGACATCTGCTGGGAGCTTAATACAGCAGAAAAGAGACAGTCCAAGAGGGTCTTAGAGTGTGTGGAGGACAGCTACTTGTCACAGTTGGTGAGTGAGCCCACCAGGGGAGGGACTATGTTAGACCTGTTATTTGTAAATAGAGATGGGCTGGTGGGAGATGTGGTGGTTGGAGGCCGCTTGGGGCATAGTGATCATGAAATAATAGAGTTCTCTTTATTTGGCAAAATGAGGAGGAACACCAATAAGAATTTTACTTTGGACTTTCAGAGGGCAGACTTTGGCTTATTTAGGAGACTTATTCAGAGAGTTCCTTGGGAAGCCGCCCTTAAAAACAAGGGAGTCCAGGAAAGGTGGGAGTGCTTCAAAACAGAGATCTTAAGGGCACAGGAGCAGACTATCCCTGTATGCCAAAAGACGAGTTGGCAAGGCAAACGTCCAGCCTGGATAGGCAACGAGGTTTTGAAGGAATTTAGGAAAAAAAAGAGGATATATCATCTTTGGAAGGAGGATCAGATCTCTCAGGAAGTATTTAAGGGGGTTGCTAGGGCACGTAGAAAAAAAATTAGGAAGGCCAAAGCTCATTTTGAACTTAATTTGGCAGCTCTTGCAAAGGACAATAAAAAATGTTTTTATAAATATATCAATGGCAAAGGGAAGGGCAAGACTGACATTTGTTCTCTACTGGACATGGGAGGGAATTTAGTAACTGCAGATGAGGAGAAGGCAGGAGTGCTTAACGCCTTCTTTGCCTCCATCTTTAGTGGGAAGACGGCTTGTCCTCAGGACAAGTGTCCTCCTGGGTTGGTAAATGGTGCCAGGGAACAGAGTGGTCCCCCTATTATCCAGGAGGAGGCAGTCAGAGAACTGCTGAGCCACTTGGATGTTCACAAATCTATGGGACCAGATGGGATCCATCCCAGGGTGTTGAGGGAGCTGGCAGATGAGCTTGCAAAGCCGCTCTCCATCGTTTACCAACAGTCCTGGTTCACTGGGGAGGTTCCAGATGACCGGAAGCTGGCCAATGTGACGCCCATTCACAAAAAAGTTAGGAAGTTAGCCTGACCTCAGTACCCAGCAAGGTAATGGAGCAGTTTATACTGAGTGTCATTAGGTAGCACTTACAGGATGGCCAGGGTATCAGACCCAGCCAGCATGGGTTTAGGAGGGATAGGTCGTGTTTGACCAACCTGATCTCCTTTTATGATCAAGTGACCTGCCTGGTGGATGTGGGAAAGGCTGGGGATATTGTCTATTTGGACTTCAGCAAGGCTTTTGACACTGTCTCCCACAGCATACTCCTGGAAAAGCTGGCAGCCCATGGCTTGGACAGGAGCACTCTTTGCTGGGTCAGGAACTGGCTGGATGGCCGGGCCCAGAGAGTGGTGGTGAACCGTGTTGCATCCAGCTGGAGGCCAGTCACTAGTGGTGTCCCTCAGGGGTCTGTGCTGGGACCAGTTCTGTTCAATAGTTTCATGATAACATGGATGAGGGTATTGAGTCTTTCATAAGTAAATTTGCAGACAACACTAAGCTGGGAGCGTGTGTCGATCTGTTGGAAGGTAGGAGAGCTCTGCAGAGAGACCTGGAACAGTTGGGTGGATGGGCAGAGTCCAACAAGATGAAGCTTAATAAATCCAAGTGCGAAGTCCTTCATTTTGGCCACAATAACCCCCTGCATCGCTATAGGCTGGGGACAGTGCGGCTGGACAGTGCCCAGGCAGAAGGGGACCTGGGGGTACTGGTCGATTTTGAACATGAGCCAGCAGTGTGCCCTGGTGGCCAAGAAGGCCAACGGCATCCTGGCCTGTATCAGGAACGGTGTGGCCAGCAGGACCAGGGAAGTCATTCTTCCCTTGTACTCAGCACTGGTGAGGCTGCACCTCGAGTACCGTGTCCAGTTCTGGGCCCCTCAGTTCAGGAAGGACGTGGAGACGCTTGAGCATGTCTAGAGGAGGGCGACAAGGCTGGTGAGGGGCTTGGAACACAAGCCCTGTGAGGAACGGCTGAGGGAGCTGGGGTTGTTTAGCCTGGAGAAAAGGAGGTCAGAGGTGACCTTATCACTCTCTACAACTTCCTGAAAGGTGGTTGTAGTCAGGTGGGGGTTGGTCTCTTTCTCCAGGCAGCAACTGGCAGAACGAGAGGACACAGTCTTACGCTGCACCAGGGGAAATATAGGTTGGATATTAGGAAAAGGTTTTTTTATGGAAAGAGTGGTTAAATACTGGAATCGTCTGCCCAGGGAGGTGGTGGAGTCACCATCCCTGGATGTGTTTAAAAAAAGATTGGACGTGGCACTCAGTGCCATGGTTTAGTTGAGGTGTTGGGGCATCGGTTGGACTCAATGGTCTTGCAGGTCTCTTCCAACCTAGTGATTCTGTGATTCTGTGTGATTCTGTGATTTGTACACTCTTTTATTAATATTGTTGTGGTTATTGTAAGTTTTCAGTAAATTGTCATTCCACTTATAATCTCTTCTAGTGTTTTCCTCTACTATTGGGAGTCAGGGGAGAAGGGGGAAGTTTGAGTGGGTTAAATTTGCCTCTGGGTTTTAAACCAGAACAATGGCAAATATTAGCATTGTAGTTAAAAAGTAAAAATTAAACCTTTGTATTTTTGCTATGTGCAAAACATATCTTTTATGATTATGTTATGCGTCATCCAATTACTTTGATTATGTTCTTTCTTGGTGGCAATGATTGGTGTGAACAGAAGGAAGCATTACTGAAAGCCATTAGAAAAGGCAAGTATCAGTTTAACTCTGCTGATATCAGTGAGTTATTCACACATTGGTCTGTGAAGCTCAGCAGCACAGAGCATTGTCCCTAAAGACCATGGGTGCAGTAATTTGGTAATATCAATAAGAACAAAGCAGGAATTCTTCCAGTACTACGAACTGGAAGTTTACAATTCTTGCCATCACTCCTGTGGGGAAAAAGATATCTGTTATAAGACATAAAACTCAAAGTAAACAGATATCTGTATTAAGGCTTTCATAAAAGTGCTCCTGGGAAAACATGAGTTCTGTTTTCTGAACATTTTTCAGAACTCATAATTTGTTTTCAAAAGGCTTTTCAAAAATTTTGACAAGCACATAATCAAAAGACAAAAGCATATGAGTCAATATCCTTCTTATCTAGCAGTGACTAGAAAACACTCCTGGAAGGAAGATATTCTAGTGGAAGGCCACATTTTGCAGGTCACAAGACCAGATGCTAGGACTCCTATGTCCATCCAAGAGATGTGCTCAGCTGGCTCCAGGACAACAGCAGCTTTGAGCAAAGGCTTAGTACCTCCATGTTTCCAGGGTTTGGGCACCTTGACCCACAAGCTCTGCTAACTTCTGTTCAGGGATCCTTTTCCACTTTGAGACAGGTGAAATCTGTCTATGACCAGTCATGCAAACTGATGAAACCCCACAAAATTCTGCCAGTGACACCAGGCTCAGAGGTATCTGATGGTTCTTCCTGTTTCTTCCTTCATCATCCCTGCAATTGGAAGGATAGAGGACAATACCACTTTTGCTCCTGATCTCCTAACCAGTCGTCCCAAGGCCCTTGAAGTCTCTCCTGATTGCTCCTGGACTTCTTGCTGCAACTTAATTGCTGCCTATCTGAAAAATCCATAATGGCTGATAACCAGAGCACCCTTTCAGGGTAGGAACCTTTCCCTTAACATCTTTAACCCGGGTCCCAAGGAGGCACAAGACTTCCCAGAGAAATGGGTTCCAGCTTTGGCTGCAACTCGAGAAGAAAAGTGAGTCTATGACCTTTGGAAGAAGGGGCAGGCAGCTCAGGAGGACTATATGGATGCTGTGAAGTTATGCACGTGAAAATTAGGCGGCCCAAAGCCCAACTAGAACTTAATCTGGCAGCTGTTGTAAAAGACAAAATAATACAAAATTCAGTAAATATATCAGCTAAGGAGAGTCTTCATCCATTATTGAATGTGGGGGGAAACATAGTGACAAAGGATGAGCAAAAGATTGAGGTACTTAATGCCTTCTCTGGCTCAGTCTGTAAGAGTAGGACCAGCTGTAGTCTGGGTACCCAACCCTCTGAGCTGAAAGACAGGGATGGGAAGCAGCAAATAAAGCCAAATAAAGGAAGGGGAATGGTCAGTGACCTGCTACTCCACTTAGACACAATCCGCGAGGCCAGATAGGATCCACCCAAGGGTACTGAGGGAGTTGGAGGAAGAGCTTGCTTCAGTCATTTATCAGCAACCCAGGCTAACTGGGGATGTCCCAGCTGAGTGGTTGTTAACTAATGTGATGCCTTTCCACACAAAGGGCAGGAAGGATCTGGGGAACTACAGGCCTGTCAGTGTGACCTCAGTGACAGGAGGGTCATGGAGCAATCATCTTGAGTGCCATCACATGGCATGTACAGAACACTGCCAACAATTCCTCAATTTTAGGTGGTTCTGGAATGGGAAAGGCACTTCCGTTTTTCTATGATTCTGCCCTGTGTGGAGAAAACGTAAGGGTCAGGAAAAAAAAAAGAAAAAAGAAAAAAGAAAAAAGAAAAAAGAAAAAAGAAAAAAGAAAAAAGAAAAAAAAGAAAAAAGAAAAAAGAAAAAAGAAAAAAGAATAGAAGTAATTTCAGAAAATTTCTAACCTTTTTGAATGGTGACCCCAAGGCTCAGTGCTTCAAGTGCCCTCAGTGGACCAGCACCCCAGTGGGTGTGGAACAGATGGTGCTGTTGACTACAGAGTGCCCCAGCTGCTCTACAGGGCAGCAGGATCTGCTCCGACCTGAGACACTCAATACGAAATGCCTTAACAAATAATTGGCCTTCATGGAAGGACACGTAAATTTTCATCTGTGTGATGCTGTGAATGTTTGTTCTCAATGTCTTGCTGGAAACTCTTTAAAAGTGACTGACTTTTTAGTGTGAAAGGCCTGACGGATGTCCTAGTAGAAGTGTTTCAGTACTATGGAACTGGGTAAGCATATGCACATTCTGTACTGAAGATGAGAATAAACCATAGAAAAATAAGAAACCAAATTGATAATCAAACCTCGGGATTGTCCATTCTTGTTTAGAGACATAAGAGAAGAGTCGTAATTACTTCCTGCGAAGTAATGGGAAAATAGTCTGAATTTATCTACCTCTTTTCCATTGCAGAGGAAGATATTCTAGAAATTCAAACTCTGCACAGTGCCATACAGGTAAATGATTAACATACAGTGAAACAGGCACACCTACAATGAAGAATTATTATTGAGAAAATAATCTTTAAAATGTCACAGTTAATAACCTAGGAAAGAATTTTAAAAACCCATCAACACTAGTTCTTGCTACTAATGGAATTATACAACTTCTACTGCAACAGAATAAATAGCAGTAAAGCTACTCTAATACTGAGACTTTTTAAGATCCTCAACCTGCATGTAATAAAGATAGCACTACTGACTTTATCCTGAACCATATCCTCTCATTCTTGTAGCCCACGAAGTCCATCTGGGGAAACAGTGCTGGAGGGCAGAGCAGCTGCTCAGCTCACCTCTCCAGGTGAGGTTAGGACACAGCTACACCTCTCTGCAAACGGCCCTGAGAGTGCCATACTTTCACTGGAAAGCAGCAAACATAACAAATCCTACAGCTCTCAGTGAACCTTGACCTCTCTGAGAGGAATAATGTCAACTTTGTACCAGGCAAGTTGTAAGCTAAGAGAAGTGGTCCAGGAGCACAGTGAGCTCTCTGAGAATCCTCTAAGCACCACAGATGTACTGTCAAAAGACCATTATCTGAACTAATCTCATAATCTGAATTTGTGGGATCTGTTCTGCCTTCAGAGGACTTTGTAAAAATATTCATAGCAGAGGGATGCTGTGCACTGCACAACTGGAAGGAGTTGGCAAAGTGCTCTATGTATGCAACTCTTCCTTGGTGTCCTAAGATATTAAATATTTAAGAATAGTCTGGAAATTGTATCAGTTTTGTGGCCATGGTGGATGAATTATTTACAGAATAAGTAAGACACCCTGCCCTCACAGACATATTCTTTACCAGCTTCAGGTCCAAAAGCATCAAATATGAGTGGTGTCTTTATAGTCTCTGGAATATCTTTCTGTAAGTATATTTCATGTTGGCATGTGTGTCATCAGCCTGCTATTAAGATTTTAGTTCTGACCAAAACAATCCATACAGGAAGGAGCTGAGCTATGGTACAGCCTGATGAAGTTCATTTCATAAGCCAGTATTATTGCAGACTCCCATGGCCATTAATCTCTTCAAATGGGTCTTGGTGTAGGCTGACATTTGCAGACAAATAAGTTGTGTCAGAAACAGGGTTGGTGATGTCAGGTTTCTTTGCCAGCAATATATAATCTTAAAGTACGCTATGTTCTTTAATGGCTCTGCAAAGCATCCTGGCAAGAAAATAGCTGAATGCAGAAGATGTCCAAATTACTTTCATTGGTACAGACTCACATTTGGGTATAGCCACACAAAGAAGCATAAAGAGATGCCAAGATATTAATGGTAGTGTTGAATAGGCTATCAGAAGTTGGTGTTACTGAAAGGAATGTCATTCAAACATGGATGATTAGTGTTGCTTACAGAAAAGTTTATTAAGTTTGGTAATGTACTGTGATGACAAGGCTACCCCACCACAATTTGGAAGGTTCTGGTGCTGCCTTGCCTTTTGTGGAGTACCCCAGATGGTTATATTCTCTAGATAAGTGCAAATTTGTGAATAAAGCAAAACAACAAAAATTTTGCTTCAGTAACAACTAGATCAAATTCAAGGTGCATCCTAAACCAAAGATAAATGCAAGCTGTCTTTAGGTTCATTGAAGATACACGAGTAGATATATACTTTACAAAGTTTCAAATGCTAAAACATATCTGAAACTCTGAAAACTATTGAAAACTGATTGCAAGAACAGTTCTGTTTGACCTTTTACAGACTTGCTCTGTCTGAATGTGCAGTTTCAAAGTGTAATCAATTTAAGAGATTACTGCCTTCAGTAAAATGAAATTAGCATACCGAGGTGAACCCTATTTAAAATAAATTCTCTTCCTAAACTCTGGAAATTGTTACCCTAAGGTATTGATTAAAGACTCCCCAAGGCCAATAGGTTGGGGGTGCACAAGATGTTGGGAGGGGACATACAGCCAGCAGGCATTTGCCACTTAACCTCTGGAACGACAACATAAAGATATTAAAAACATTTGATCATGATGTTCATGGCAGAAGTGAAGTCTGGACTATCGTCAAGGATGTCACCAATATATCACCAATGCACACCCCTGAAGGGTTACAAAAGCTTGATAATATGGCATGTGCACTTATAGATCTAGGAATAAATCCCTAAGGAAGGTGAGTAAATGTATATTGAATGGATTTGCAGTGAACACAAACTACTCACAGTCTTGGGCTGCAAAGGAATCATGAAAGACACACCATTAACATCAGTGGCTCCCAGCCAAGGATGGGAATCACACTCAATGGAAAAATTCAGGTTCAAGATAGATGGGACTGCCACGGGAAGGGATTGTTGGTGCCTTGTTGACAGCACAGTAATCCACTGTCAGCTGCCAGTCACCATTTGGCTTCTGAAAGGGCCAAAAGGGTGCATTAAAGGAGGAGCTGGTGGTGACAATAATCCCTCTTGCCTAAAGGTCTTTGAGGAGGGGAGTTGCTGCCTTGGTGGCCATAGATCTACGTGGTACAGTTTTGTATGTTCTAATGAAGTGGGTGGCAAAGGTGGTGCAGTTTCAAGGGGTTGCACCAAAGCATTTAGAGTGACTGGGATCTGCTGGCCCCATTGGCCTCCTACAGCCTGGATTTGGAGAAGGTCACATCTGAAAAACTGATATGTCCCACTGCCATGCCACAGAGGCACCAAGGCCAGAGGGAGAAGTTTGACATTACTAATGGGGTATTGCACAGGATCTTGGGAGCTTTTCACCATGTTAACTGAAGGGATGAACAATAAATTCAACATCAAGATTTGGGCCCTGGTGTCCATAACAAAGTTGAGCAGGTGCCAGTCATTCATGACAACTAATAATCAGGGCTAGGACATGGGGTAAGCAAAAATGTCTGCTGGCAACAGAACTAGGAGGCAGATCTCCATTGGCAGTGGACTCCCACCCATGAGTTCTGCAGCATGAGGTTCATGGGGGCTGCCCGCCTATGGCCATCCAAAAGGTGTAACAAAACATTGTTCTGCAATCTCCCAATTTGCTAATGTCCCTTTCCAGCAGGAGATGCCAAAGGTGGCTTATCTCTGTCTGGGCAGCAGAGGTGCCCACCCTCTGTCCGGGTGAATGTTCCTCCACATCTCACCTTCAGGCACAGAAGCCACTGCCACGGATGTACCCGGGAAGTGGGAACCTTGTCAATAATTGAACAACCATATCCTCCCTGTCTGACAATAATCTGTGTGTGGGATCTGCATTATTAGACTGTAGCTGCAAGAGTGCTACACACCCATGGGTGTCAGCTGAAGGCTTATCCTCCATGAGAAGCCTGGACACAGGGGATTTCCTCCAATGTCAGCTTGATTGAGTAAACTGAATATGTCTAAATGCTCCATTGTAGTTTCACATTGCTCAACCACTGTGCTGGTTTTGGCTGGGATAAAGTTTTCTTCATAGTAGCTAATATGGGGCTAGGCTTTGAATTTGTGCTGAAAACAGTGCTGATTATTCAGGGATATTCTACTAAAACAGTCAGGCAGCTTAACTTAAGCAAGTGTTCAAGGCAGGTAAGGTAGGGGCTACTGCTTCTGGGCTATGACTATGCCAAAGCAAGGTAGTGTGGTCAGGAATTTCCTCCTTAATCATAGGATACAATGAGAGTGGAGGTCATTATGGAGGGTCTGTTGGGCAAAGGTGGCCAATTTATACTCCAGTATTGATGCCTGGGTTTAAGAGGCCAGGCAGCTGGGTAGCTATGCTCCTTTTGGCCCCTTGCTTATCTTCTCCCACCCATCCAAGGGTGTGATGCTGCCCAGCAGTTTTGACTCAGGTTGTGTCTAGAGCAACTCAGGAGGCTGATCAAGGCACCTTGGCTCTTACCCTGTTTGCAATGGCTGGAGTTACGCTGCTATTCAAATTAATCTCTGGTGGCTTGCAGGTTGATCTGGTTATCTTGGACACAATCTGCTACCCACTGGAGCAAGCTCTAACCTTGCTCCTTTCCTAAGGCTTCCAGCAAGCATTGGAAAGACTCCATCCTGTCCTTGATGCCAGTTAAAGTTGTCTGAACAGTAATGGATCTGACATGTTATAAATCAAACTTTGCAAAGGCAGTAAGAAACATGATTCAGCAACATGGCTACTTATCCTACCCCAGATAGTAAATAAGGGGTCATACAGAATGCCATGGCTCTCATAGGCTGGTAGGGATACCTCCCTGGGTCATCTGACAGCAACAGCCCAAATGCCTTTTGAATGCAGCTGAGTCAAGCTACCTCTTTGCTCCAAGAGTAGTGTGATCTGGGAGAACCACATTTTAAATGGCAGCAGTGTGCCATCTCTGATGCTGTAGGCAGCATTCAGCCTGTGCACCAATATTGGTCAAGGGGCACTACCGCCTCATCTGAATTTTAATGAAAAACCAGACAGTGTGCAGCCCATAGGCCACTGGTACATTTAACACTTCCCTTTATCTGCCTGTGATGAAAGAAAAAACAGCTGTTTCAACTTAACATGAACATTGCATGAATAGTTGAGAAGCAGATATGAGAAGCAGGTGCTCCTATCCATTTCTTTCTTACAGACTATCCTGGTCTGTTTTTTTGCACAGTGACTGACATGGAATTTGGATGCACTTCATAACATGGTGACCTCAGCACAGCAGTTATGAATTCAGTCTCTTCACTGAACAGAGAAATGTGACCTGTTGTTTGTATTGTTGCAGTTTATGCCACTGTTGGCTTTTGGTTCCCTCAAACATTTAAATAGCAAAGACTATTCTCACCATAAGAATGAAAGAATTATCCCCAGTATGTTCCTTTCCTTTGTAGTTGAGGTTCTCACTCTTCTCCATATTGTAATCAAACAGCCTGCCAGAGCTCCTCTGACATGATCAGTGTGGGAAGGGCAGGATGGTGACTGTTCCTTGCTTGAGGCACAAGCTCATTTCTCCCTGTGACATTACTACCTGCCCTGCTCCTTAGGACAGAGGCATAACTTGCTGTCCTGTGCCACCCAACAGTGTGAAGAGGCTCTGGGCAAGAGATTGACACCAGAGTGCAGGACCTGGTCAGCTTCAGCATCTCCCTGGGTGTTAAAGCTCAATCACAACATTTCCCACATATTGTTTGCCTAGGTTAATGTCTCTGTTTAAAACAAATGTTTTCTATCGGATTAAGTTAATACTTGAGATTTTTTTTCTTTTGCTGCATTACAGGAATAGTATACTGACCTCAAAACTGCACATATGGAAGAAAAGAAAATGAGTGGTTTAGGTTTTTCTGCCTTTCTGAAGACCAACTGGTCATTCTATAAAAATGACAGGAGCAAGTGACTCCATTTTCCCTTCTGATCCTTAACAAAGTAGCAACTGAAAAAGCTATATCCTTTCCTCATAGCAGTAGTATTGCTTTATTGTAGAGTCCACAATGAAGAGCTTTAATCTAGATGAGATTTGTCTAGGAAGGAATCTTTTGTTATAAACTGAAAGGTTGACTTTTATATTTAAAAATTGCTATTAGGCTTCCCCTTGTTGATGTGTTAGATACTGACAGTGGTCCATTGTACTCTACTGTTCTCCACTAAGATATTTTTATGAAGTTTTTGTTCACTGCAATTAAGGCCCATCTATACTTGTCAAAAAAAATGTCAACTGTGCAACGTGAAATATGCAACATCTCTGACATTCCTGACTCCAGCTCTCTGCTACTTTTTCTTTGCCATTTTTCCAGCCTCACTGCTAGGTTCAACCACAGGATAGCAGCACCATCTTGTGGGTATCTGGAAAAATTACAGCAACAAAATTATGAGTAGAACTTCTGGCAGGTGGGTTCCTCATTCTGAGCAGTGGCTGACACTGCCTCCTCAGGGCAGGGATCCCACAGCAGAGCTCAGCAGGATACAGCTGCTTGCTGAAGTGAGGCTTTGTGAGATGGACCCCACAAAGTAACCAAAGCTCAATTTAGCAACTAAAAATTCCAGAGATTAAACTTGGCTTAACCTTGGCCATAAAAATATT
Organism: Dicrurus megarhynchus; assembly: GCA_013399195.1. NCBI lineage: Eukaryota > Metazoa > Chordata > Aves > Passeriformes > Dicruridae > Dicrurus > Dicrurus megarhynchus. Next base: position 2,188,353 of record VXAD01012225.1, on the reverse strand, counting down.
GTTTATGGTTACGGATGAACATCTGGATGCCACCATCAGGAATGGAAAAGATTCTGGGGAGTTAAAAATTCAAAGCTAAAATGAATGGGTTTACTTCAGGGCACATGAACACAAAAAATATTTTTCCTGTATTGTTGTTCATCAAATAATTTTTTCTATTGCCATCTGACTATGTTAATACTGTAAGTGTAGTAGTCAAACCAAGTGACTTGATGACAAGCCTGCATTCAGGAATGAGTTTTGGGCAGTTTTCCCAAGATCCTGGGGGGAAAAAAAGCCTGAATTCTTGTCTTTTTTTAGCACAGGTTTACTGCATGCAGTCAGATCCTTGCCTGACACAGATACAGCCATGCCCAAATGTGTGTGGTCCATAATTCATGGTGACCATGATCCATGATCCATGGATTTCCGTGATGGAAATACACATCTTGTGTGTGTCCTTCCCTAGACAGCCTGAGCTCATTTGCGCCAAGGCAATGGGACATAGGGAGGGTTTCTGTGCTGGAGGAGCAGTGAGAGGATGAGGGCAGCTTGTCTGAGCTAGAGGTGGGGAGGCCAGGAAGTGCACCATGCCCTTGCCTCTGCTTCTGCCAGTGAGGCAAGAACAGCCATTGTCTAATGGATGCTGAGCTAGTTCCTGTCTTGGGCTTTGCAGTAGGGCTGCATTTCCAACACTTGCTTCATGAAAGCTTGTTTTCCCTTCAGTCCTCACTGAAAAGCTCCTTTTCACATGGTTGGGGTTTTTTTACTTCCTTAAAATTAAGTTAATTTAATTACAATTAAGACTATAATGAAGTCATGTATCTCTTAATTTTGTTGCTGAAGACATTATTTTAATCATTTTATTGTTTTAATAAATTGCTACTTATTTAAATAGTATAAGTAATACAGTATGTAGTAAGAAAGCAAATATTTATGCATAGATGTAAGTTAAACCACATGTCCTTCACCAAACAACATGGGAATAATTGCAATAAATTAATGGCAGTATTAAAAGTACCCTGACAAAGCACCTCCCCAGTACTGCATGTCTGCCTGCTACACATGATTTTTACCGAGAAAGGGAAGAAACAGATTTTGTGAAGTTGCTATAAACCTATATGTAACTTGAGAGAAACTGAAAAAAAACCCTTTCATCTGCAACTTGTCTAAAAATTATTTAATGCTGCATTTGGAGCACCTCATCACAGTAACTTACACTGCAGGAGAGGAAGGAGTAAGACCAGTTGTTGTGGCTGGCATTTGTTCAATATAACTCTTTTTTTTTTTCCTGTTCTTTTCATCACGTTTTACAGCAGAGGCTGAAGTTTCGGCATGGTGTGTTGAACGGCTGCCCTCCTGTGGCTGCAGTTTCTCTCCATCTGAAGCTGAGACGCCAGGAATACGTGTTGGTTACAGAAGCCAACAGGGAGGTCACCCATGAACAGGTATTTTACAAACTTAAAAAGAATGCATTAATTAAGTACAAAGCAGCATCCACAGTCACTTTGGAGGACGTGCAGTAGAGAAGGCTCCAGGGACACATTACAGCAGCATTCCAGTGCCTAAAGGAGGCCTAGATGAAAGATGGAGAGAGACAATTTACAAGGGTCTGTAGTGATAAGACAAAGGGTAAAGAGTTTAAACTGAAGGAGGGTAGGTTTAGATTAGATATAAGAAAGAAATTCTTTATCGTGAGGATGCTGAGGCACTGGCACAGGTTGCCCAGAGAAGTTGTGGTTGCCACATCCCTGCAAGTGTTCAAGGCCAGGTATGATGGGCTCTGAGCAACCTGGTCTAATGGCAGGTGTCCTTGCCCACAGCATGGGGGTTGGAACGAGATGGTCTTTAATGTCTCTTTGGTTGTCACACCTTCCAACCCAAACCATTTTATGATTCCATGATTCTGTGATTCTATGCTAAGGTGTTTGCTTGACCAGATGATTTGACATGCATCACCTGAGAGTAGGAGATATGTTGGAAGACTGTCCTTAAAACCTGGAACTGTGCTTTTATAAAGTGATAGATTGTCAGTCATATGCCTCCAGGCCATCTGTGTCAGCTCAGAATCATTAAATAATTTATAATAGTATCACTTTTTGGTTACTTCAGGTGCTTTATCAGGTTTGCCACATCTCCACCTCACTATAAAATGAGTCTGACTGGTTTCAGCATTCTTCAACATCAAAAGCAGCATGACACCCCTCTCTCCGTTCACCACTGATAGCTTTGCAAACAAGGTATTGTTCGAGTTGTCGTACCCCGACTCCAGGCACAGCATCCTGCTACAATGGTGTTCAGAAACTCCCAACAATCGGGTCTGGAATCTTTAAATAATGAACAACCATGATGGGGACCACGCTATATAAATCAATCACCAAAGGTGTGACAATATGGATTGTTTCATATCAGAGCACACACCAGAAATTCAAATACAAATAGCTCTACCTTGGCTTCAATTCCCTTTGGGCATATATTTATTCTTTAATTCTTTCTTGGTTGAGTTCTCCCAACTTTTAGTAACCGGGGCATTTATTGTCTTTCCCCAATGAGCCAAATCTAAACTTAGCTTGGCAGACCTTCCTCAGCAATGAATGTTGACTGGCAGGATTTTGAATCCCTAGCCCTGCTCTCAAAGCCATCCATTTTCAGAGCCATCCATGTTCAGCGGAGAACACTCAACAAGAGAGGTGGCTGAGTCCCTGCCCAGCCTACCAAGTGTTACGGGTGCCCTGCATTGGCAGTAACCTCACTGCTTTCTGTTTATTTTCTGCACAAGCAAGGACTGTAAGCAAGAAATTGCATTTCACTGAAATGTTATTAAAAAAAATCAGTTGTTTTTTTTTAAATTTACAAGATAGAAGAATTCAAACAAAAATTTAAAATAGTCCACTGACCTTATGAACATAATTAATTTTATTATATTAAAATAAGTGCAATGTTTAAGAGAGGGCATACAAAAAAGAAAATATCCCTAATTTTTTAAACACAAGGTTTTCATATTTTCTTTGAAAGTAATTAATTGTCATAAGTGCACCAGATTAGTAAAAAAGATTTATTTTAAAAAAAAAAGTATTTTAAAATGCTCATGGACATATTCTTGCTTTAATTTTTGTCATTCAAAAAATCTGAAAAATCTTTGCAGAAATTTTTTTTTTTTCATCAACCTTTCCATCTCAAAGAAAAACTTTACAACTGTTGAACAGTATTTTGTTTGGTTCTTGTATCAGTAGTCCCATTTTCGGGAAATAGGAACACGCATGAAAGAGAAACTGAATATTTCTATTAGTGGTCTGCTTTTCAAATGCAAATAGAAGGAAATTTTTTACTGCAGTTTTCATCTGAAAAGTGGATAGCAACAGGTCTAGCAAGAGTCTTGAGCTACAAACCTGGCTAAGAATACTGGTTGTGCACAGTGCAAGGCTCAAATTTCCTTCAAAAACTGTATTCCCTACTCATTGTGTCTCTCTAGCTCTTGCTAATGTAATCCTGGAGCACCTGCCCTTAGGAATTACCAAATGGGACCAGAGCTAGGCACAGCTGTACACAAACACAGGGTGGAAATCACTGGTTTAATGGTAGTTCGTAAAAGGGTTAGGCTGTACAGTGCATCAAAATGTAGCTCAACAGAGCCCTGCTGTTATAGAAAAGGCAACCTGTAAACCTTGCATGGACAAACAGGAGGATGGACTACATGATGCATAGGGCCAACATTTTCAATCTTCACAACACTGATACAACCTCCGATGGTTTACTCTGTATAGTTTAACGCAGGCCTTTAAAAGGATTAGAGAAAATGGGGAGAATCCAAGTGGAAGGAAAAGAGACTACCAAAAATTTTAAAAGGTTTGTTTCATCAAACATTGAATAACCAGGTTTACTTAGACTTCAAAGAGAAGAATGATGGGAATAGGTTAACAAGTACACAGAGGTTGCTTTAGTATGGAAGGTAGTAAATTTGTCCTACATGCCCATGGTAAATAAGATGGAAAGAAAACGGCATGAATCGCACCATGAATTGCACCCAGAATTGCTAAATATTAAGAAAGAAACTTTCTAATGTTGAAGACACTGGACTAGATTGGCAATAAATGTCACAGTGTTTTGAGCACTGATATACTGAAAGATCTCTTAGATATGCTTCTCTTAGGGATAGGATGGAAAGCGGATCTATTCTGGGACAGCAAGGATGGATGAGACAAACTCCAGCAAGGTCAGCTATCCCCACAATTCTGCACTTCGATGTAAAACTTGATGCTGGGGCAGGAGCCCTCTCCCATTCTGTCTGGGGCTGCACCTCCCACATACACCACAAATCATCCCTCTCCAGGTAGCCTGCTGGGAACATTTTAACATGCTGAATCTGGAGGCAAAAAAAAGGAACAGTTCTGTTTAAAATCAGTGCTTCAAATCAAAAATAACTCACAGGAATTCTCTGTCATCTTCCTCCTAAAATAACCAAAGCCAAATTTATGAAGTCAGTTTGGAAAGCAGCATCAAAGGCCATTGGTAACTTTGACGAAACCTGCCAAAGAACACACTTGTGCAATTTCCATACCACATCTATGCCTTTGAAACTTGAGGGAAGAGAATCAGGAAATCACTAAGTCCAAACTAGAAAAGACCTATATTGGCACAGCCTCTTTTAACACAAATGTGAGGCTTGAAGCAGAGAATTAAAATCAGGCAATAGGTTTTTTCTGTTTAGAAAACTACTCACATCATCTCACATAGAGGTTATCTGCAAAACTCCAGTAAGATATATTAGTGCTATGACATAGTGTTTGAATTTTGGCAGCATTTGTCAGACATTTAGTCAACCCACAAGTTCCTACAATGCTGGGAAGACAGCCTATGTAGGGTTCATGGCAGTAGTCACACAGCTCTTCTGCCTGCACCTCCACCATATCCAGTTCCCAGCTCCAAAGGCATTTATAATATTTTCATAACCAGAAAACATTTCTTCCTTGAAGTGTAAAAAAAAATCACACAAAATCACATAAAATCACATAAAATCTTCTACCTAACTCTTTTCCACTTACTAAATACTTCCAACTTTGCTATTCATGACTGGAAAAAAATCCAGGCCTCATTTTTTCTAAGGATATACAAATCCAGGCCTGAATTTGCTACTATCAAGATGAAAACAAGAAAAAGATAAATAAGGAGTGAAAAAACATTGTGGTACTCACACAGATCATCCTCTAACCAATCTTCCTTCAGGTCAACATTTTTTCCTAGAACCAAGTACACTTTCTTATTCTCTCATTTTCCAAGTCAGTTAGGCATGCTAAGTGATTACAAAAGAAATTTAATAAGACAATACAAATACTGGCTCCATGAAGACCCTTTTTTCTGCCTAGTATTTTCCTCTTACTGTAGACCTCTTCAGTTTCCTGAAAAACATTCACAACTTTATTTCCTGGGTGTTCATTCAGCTGACACAAGTGCCACTGAAAACCAGGAAATAAACTCTCTGACCAATTTCCTGCATTGGAAAGCCAATGCTACTTTATTAATGGTGCTGGATGCATGAGGATTTCTCCTCAAAACATGCTTGAGCAGCAACCTAACAGACCAGGTTATATTCATGAAACTAATAGCATCACATTTCTATTCATTACATGTCCTGAATACATACATGCGAACTTACTTGAATATGAGTAGGGGTCTTTTGAGGGTCGTTGGTGGTCATTTGGTGGTCAAAATTCCCTATTATGGCTGCAGATCTTCTGATTCATCTTTTGTTTGAGAGTACCTCAAATATGTGGTCAGGCACTTCTCTTATCATTCTTTATTCCAACACCATCTTTGTTCTCAAAACTACGACATGTACTAGTACATATTAATCACAAATGTAAGTAAAGAAGCAAGCATCAGTTGGCACAAGACTTATTAGTCCCAGATGTAGGTAGTTAACACAAGGTCACATTAATTTCTGGCATTTATACTAAGATCTGTATGGTACAAAACTAAGCATTAACACAAATACAGGGATCATGCACTATTGTGCTGAAGTTAAAAGAATTGTCTGACATCTTCCCCCACCGCTGCATAGACTTCTTAAATAAATACAGCTAGTTTGGTAACATAAATGTGAGAACCATTATCAATTTCTTTAATTTTTCTAAGCACACATGTGAAAAGTGATTAAAATGGTCCATACCATACCTGCATTTCTCAGAGTGTCAATGTGCACCATGCTGTCTAGGAGGGCTTTGGAAACTTAGTTTATCTTAAGTTAAGTGGGTTAGGGAGCACTCAAGACAATCAGATCCACTAGCAGGTCCAAAGAGAGGATAACTTCAATCCTATGGCTGACAATGAACACCCAGCAGACCTGGCTGGTTACTAGTTCCATCAGCTAAATCCAGGAGAAGACACATTTTTGAGCCTGAAATATTAGATAAATTAATAATTCCTTTTTTTTTAGATTCATCTAGAATTTAGAGAAAACATAAATCCCTCCGACAGAGAATGTTAATCCAAGAAACTATTAAATCACTCTGACTGTGGATCAAATTATTTCCTTTTCCATTATGCCTCCTTCTCCATAACATGTAAATGGAGAAGAGATATTAACATTAAATTTCTTAATAGGCTTCTCTAGACCGCGAACTGTAGCTGTCTTTGTTTCTTCTTTATGTACTTGCATTAAACTAAATAACTTTTCAAGCAGTCAGTAAAGACATGGAAATATAGATACAATGTAGTAATACATGATTATTATTGTCCCCCAGAAAGAACAGGAAGAAACTTGAACAAAACCAGTTTGTCATGGGGTCCCTATACTATAAAAGCTCAATATTCTTAGGTGTAATTCTGAAAAGGTTGACTGTTGTTGAGTCATAGCGAACATGCTTCCCAAAGAAATGCCGATGTAAGTTGTCTCCATCCTACTGAAAATACTTTGCAACAGCTTTTGCTCGTGAGCTGTGTTTAGTAAATGGGCAACAAATGGATTTCTTGGCTAGCAATAGCAAGTTCCTGTGCTATGGACTTTGAGATCTTTCCCATTAAGTCTGATTATTCCTCATCCTATTTCCCAACTTAGGTCAAAATTATTTCTCAGTAAGAAAGCCCCACTGTGAAATACTCCTTTAATTCCTCTCTCAGACACTGTATTTCCTTAAGCATACATTGTACACATACAGGGGAAAAAACACAATAATTTTTTTTTTTGCTTTCTGGTTTTAAACAATTAATTGAATTTACATTCAAATAACTTCAAAGCTTCAAAAGCACATACACAGAAGGCAGAACAGGCAAAGCTAAGATCCTGAAGGGAGGACTTACAAGAACAGAAACTGTAGAGGTTTGGTTTGTACACTCAAGTATTTCAGTGTTCTAAATTGAGAGAAATTCATTCTGCATTCAGTGTTTGACAAGAGGGGGAGTGAGAAATAAGAGGGAACGTGTGCCTCTGAATGCCTTTAATATAAGTTTATTGGTAAGGTGTAGCGTTCTATTTCCCCACTGCTTTTCTCATTAAATAGTCTGCCCCTTCCACATTGTCCCCCTTTCCGCTGCCCCTAGTCCTGGCCGCTCCCCTGAGTTCTCCCTATTGGTTCCAGTATCCCAACTCCGCCCATGTACCCCCTGCACCCTGAGATTATTTGTCCATGTGCTCTCTCCGCCCCTCTCGTCCCCATATCAACCTCCAGGCTCCCTGAGCGTCTGGTCTCTCTGCTTCTAGGGTCTGGCTGGTTAGCATGTAATGATAAAAGTTCCTCTGAGGTCGCCGTGCCAGACCCTTCTTCTGCCTCCTTTATCGTCACCGTGTTGCGGAGCCCAGCTAGCCAGAAGGGCTGCCCAGAAGGGCTGCGGGCGAGCGGAGCAGCCGCTCTTCCCACGGCAGCCCTGCTGCCTCTCTGGGAAGGCTGCGGCTTGCTAAACCAGCGCAAGAACTAACCCACCGCAACAGTAAGGTCTGTTCAACACAAGGGTTTCAAAATCCACACTGCACTACAAACATGTGTCAGACTCTACTCTAGTCGAGGGGACTAGTCTGGGGACTAATTTGGGATTCCCAAGATTTTTTTTTTTTTTTTAATGTTCTAGGTTTGCTATCTGTAGCGACTCCATAATTTTAATTCTGTGTTTATTAAAACAAGGAAAGGAAGTGATTAATTTCAGGTTTATTAAACATCTTTGCTGTTTTTCTTTCCCAGGGTATATTTCAAAAATTGCAAAATCTCTTGTAGAAACAAAGCAAGATGTCTAGATAGGTGGCTAAGGTGTTTTAAAAGGATGGCAATCATAATGTGATTGAGAAGGATAAGGCATTGTTTCATATGAGGCAACAATCTCAACATGCACTTTTTCTGGTATGTTTCTGTTCTAGTCACAGTGGGCCATCTGTTCAAAATCCCTTTCTCATGGGTTTGTAACTTGGATTGAAAACTGACTTTTTTTCCCAAATGTTGGTAAAAAGTTTCCCAGCATCACAGCAAGTAAATTTAAAAGGGGCCTATTGATAATGTCCTCTCAATAGAAGCAGGCAGGTGAATATGGTGCACTTTAATTTTCCAAGTCTTAGTCTTTTTGCTGAAGTCATATTACAGTAAAGCTCTAAGGCATGTGCTTAACTTAAGCATATGGCCAGTGATTATTTTCCTGGACTCACTTAAGTACTGTCAAATTTATATTTTATTTCTGAGAGGTGAAAGATGCTTGAAATTTGTACTGATTAGACAGAGCTGCTGTAAAAATGTGCAGCTCCCACAGTGCTCCTCCTGGCAGTCCAAAACTCCAAGGACTGGGAGTTTTGTGCTGACCCTCAGTCTTTTCCACACAGGGGAAACCTTGCTTTCCCTGGTTCCAGTGCTGGGGATTTCATGGCAAGAAGAGCCTTGCAAGCTGTGTGTCTTAGCAGACCTGAGATAGCTTCCCAGTTCCCAAGACTGTTCTCACAGCTTGCATATATACTGCTGAATGTATTTACATACTCACTGTATCTCCTAGGCAAGAGCAAAGGCTTATCCCAAGTAGAAATCAGTCTGGACTAGACAGGCTAGAAGACATGTCAGATCTGAAAAGGCAAATTTACATGCAGTAGGTTTCTTCTCCACTGGCATTTTCCAGTTTTTTCGCAAAAACTGATGACTATGTGCACTTATTCTGTAGAGATAATAAACTTACATGAGTTGAGTTTAAAGGAAATCTCCCAAACCTTACAAATTACGTATCTAATTTCTGTAGTTCCCAATGGAAAAAGCTGTTCTTGAAGATAGGTGGTTTTTTCCACCTTTACATCTATTCTGTGTAAAGGAGTAATGTAGTCATTAGTGGAAAGGAATGAGAAAAAAAAAAATTAGTAAAAATGGCAACATCAGTCTAGAAAGCAGCCTAGACTGGATCATCAGATTTTCATACAGGTACTTTGTAAGCCCAATGAGAGCCATGCTTTGCCATCCTGTCACTGATCTCTGTGCCTCCCTGCACTGTCAGGCAGTGGATCAGCTCAGCACACCAGCCTACAGTGGGGTGAGAGCCCATCACCCGGGCACTCCCAGGGTGTCTGCAGCAGCCAGGCAGGACCCCTGAGCTTGTCACTGCTGAACCCTGCTCTCCCACAGAAGCACAGGCTTTGCTGCCAGCAGGCTGCAAGGCCAGCAATAGTCAGATTTTTCATTTAAATTTTGGCACCATCTGAAGTCATTTCTTTTACTTCCAAGGACTGTTGCCATTGTATTAAAAAGAGTAAATTTGCTGCTGAGTTACTTACTGCCCAGAAAATCCAGCTGAAACCTGCTACTGCCAAATCTGAGGATTCGATACTGGGCCAGGGACTTTAAATAGCTTCTGCTACTGAGGATTTTCTGCTGTCTATGCTGTCTGGAAAAAAAAAAAGCCTTTAAAAAAAAAGGATTGATAAAACCTCAGTTTGAGGGATTGGACATGGACTGTTAGAAACTGAAAATTGCCACTTCTGTTGTGGTTACTACCTCTCCGGGTTTTTTGACTGAATCATCTGGGGTTTTTTAAGTCTAGTTTTGGTTGCCCAGGGTCCAGGATAAAAAGCACAAAACCAAACCAACCCCTTAATGCTGATATTTTAAATGAAGGAGAGGAAAAGCCCTGTTTATGCAGGTTGGCTGCCTTTTGTATACACCACAACTACTGAAGGTGTTCATCATCACTGTCCTTACTCTGCTTCTGCATCTAAGTATTACCTTTAATTGCAGCACTAAGTCTTTAACTACAGGACCCAATTCTGGCATGCTACATTTCCTGTAGGACGACTCAAGTTGCCAAAAGAAAACCTGCCTCTATCCCCCTCTCTCTTATCTTTCTTCCATGTCTGTCCCATACACCCATGTAAAGAGATAGTGCAGGAAGTACCCAAGGTGAAAGGTAGCCTTTATTTCTACAGGGTTTTTTTATTTTTTCCTTTTTTTAAGTCTCATCTGCCATGTAGATAGGCACAGTGACTGCAACAGTGCACTGGAATCTGTGAGCCAGCCAGGAAACCGCTCGCTGTGATCGGACTCAAACGCTGCGGATGCACTGGCAGATACTCAACGCGAATTCTCCCACACACCACAGTCTGTGAATTTATGATGCACTCTGCTGTGTAGCTATAACCTTAGCAACAGCAACCACTGTACAATGAGCAGGAGTTAGTTGCTGCTGACTGTTTGAAGGAGCCCTCCCCTATGGGCAATTTGTGCAGAAAATGACAAGAATTGTAATGATTTCATCTGAAACCATAGCAAAGGCTGCAGTATTTTCTCATCAAACTCAGTAATTCTAGCGATGCAATGAACTGGCAAATCAAGTGCTACCCAGTTTTATAATCAGATGCTGCTTGGAANTCCCTTCCCTTCCCGTCCCTTCCCGCACCTTCCCTTCCCGCACCTTCCCTTCCTTTCCCTTCCCTCTGTTTACTTTTTCTCCCAAAAGAACTTTCTTTGATTACACCTTTCTTGACCTGTGTAATCGCTTTCACATGGCAATTTATTTCTTCATATTCTTGGGGCAGCAGTCAGGAATTTTTATACATTGGAGGTTGTTTATGGAAAGGAGTAAATTAATGAACAGTTTGAAACAGGTTTTGTGAGCTGCTACCAGAACAAAAGCTTTCTTCCTTCATGATATTGAACACCTTTTTTTATTAATCCAACACTAACATTTGTGTTAGAAAACATTTGGTTTGCAAAGAGGTTCAAGGCAAGTGTTGTGCATATTCATACAAATACATAATTTCATATGCACTCATGCTGGGAATTCCTCAATCCCACACTGAAAGACTTACCATAGTTTACTGTCACCACTGTTACTGTATTTGACATTCAAAAAATATTCAACCTGTAAGGGCTAAGTAGATTTTTATTTTAAATACTTTGTGTGCGGAAACAGTAAATTCTAAAATAGTAAAATCTAAAAGAAATTTTTATGTATTTGACGGGGAGGCTAACAAATGCTATGTAGGAAAATATGGCTGTCAGTGTAGAAGGAGGTTATCATGGCCCCACTGACTTTGCAAGTTAAATTATATCATGTAAAGGACAGAAAACACATTGAGGATATTTGTAGTAATTAATTTTAGATTTGATTGGCTACTGATCTGATCAATTTTACTTTAATAAATAGCTACCATAAAAATAAATAACAACGTTAAATAATTTAAAAAATTAATCTCTTTTTTTTCCATAAGGTTTTTCTTACTATCTGTAATGGCCAAAAAATCCTTTTATCTGCTGTTTCTAGATGTTATTGGGTTGTTTCTTAAACTGTATTCACCAACAGCATTCTGTGTCCCAATGGCATTACTTAAAAACAATGCAAACTTTGCATTTTAATTACTATGCGCATCCTATTGACCTCCTATCTACTTTATGCCAGCTTCATTAATAACTGATGCCCAAGTTGCTCATCAAATTCAGCAATGAGCTGTTTTAGCTTCTGAAATGAAATCAGGGTTTTTTTCTATGTTTTTGGTGCAAAAACTATTTCAAATGCATGAGAGAAAGTGAATTGGAAGAATGTGTCTTCATGAAGAAGAAATGTATTTCTCAGGGTGTGACTGTGTAAATTGGGCCACTGTAGTCTGTGTTTGCCATGTCAACTTTGATCTACCCCCATTGACTTTTACATTTTGGATGATGTGTCACTGGAAGTGAAACTTCAACCTGGAAACTAAGCCTTATGCGTGGCTAGTGCCAGAGCCCAGAATCTTTATTGCTGCATTTGCACCTGCCAAATCGGTTCAGTTCCCCTCTGCAAAGCTGCCATGAAGTTGAAGAACTCCGTTCTAAGATCCCATGTGCTGGATTTCAGATGTGTATCTATCAGATTGCTCCTGGAGTCACCTGAACCCCATGCTGCTCCAGGGGCTGGACACACTTTGGAGCCATCCTGCGTTTGGTCTGAGCCCAGGCTGCTGGCACAGCTCACTTGTGCCCTCTGGCACAAAATCCAAGTGCTCCAAGGAGGTGACCTCCTTTGCTTTGTCTGTCTGATGTTACACTTGAAAGGGATCCTGGGATACCTGAGCGCCAAGGTTATCCTGAGACCAGAGGGAAAGCCTGGAGCAAAGTAGATTTACCTTTGGTGAACAAAGATCAGGTCGGGGAACACTGAAAAAAACTGGACATACGTAAGTCCATGTGACCTAATGGGATGCACCCATGGCTGCTGAGGGAGATGGCTGCTGCATTGTGACCCCGCTCTTGATGTTCTCTGCAAGCTCAGCGGGACTTGAGGAAGTTCCTGAGGGCAAGAGAAAGCAAATGTCACTCCCATGTTAAGGAAGAGCAAGACAAGGATCCAACAAATTATAGGCTGGTCAGCTTCACCTTGTTTCTTTGGAAGGTGATGCAGAAAGTAATCCTAAGAACTATTTTCAAACATATGATAGATAAGAAGGGGAATGTGAGTAGTGAATGGGAATTTACAAAGGGGAAATCATGCCTGAACAATCTAAAAGTCTTTCATAATGAGATAACTGCCTCAGTGGATAAGAGGAGAGGAGCAGATATTTTTTATCTTGACCTTAGCAAGGCTTTCAACACTGTCTCCCTTAATGTGCTCATAACTTATTGATGGAGCAGGAGCTAGATAAATGGACAGGGGGGTGGGTTGAAAACTGGCCAAGCTGCTGGGCTGCAAGGGCAGCATCAGCAGCATGGAGTTCAGCTCCAGGCCAATCACTAGTGTTGTCCTCAGTACTGGAACAAACACTGTTTGTTATCTTCATCAATGACCTGAATGCTGGCATATCATGCACCTTCCACAAGTTTGCAGATGACACAAAACTGGGAGGAGTGGTTGACTGACTGATGACTGTGCTGCCGTTCAGAGGGATCTGGACAGGCTGGAGAAATGGACAAAGATGAGCCTCACGGAGTCCAAGAAAGAGAAACAGTTTCCTTTGCTTTTCATGGGAAGAAATAACCCCGGTGCCTGCACCAGTCCATGCTGGAGGCTGACCATCTTGAAATCAGCTTGGCAGAGAAGGAACTGAATGTCCTGATGGACAAGTGGACAGCAGTGAACCCTTGCAGCCAAGACTGATCCTTCCCTTCTGTTCTGACCTGGGGAGACACATCTGGGTTCTGGATTTTGTACCTTGTGTTGGACTCCCCAGTACACATGGATGTACTGGAGTGACTTCAGCAAAGGGTCACAAGGATAATTAAGGGATTGGATTGTACAAAGAAAGGCTAAGAGCCTGGGCTGTTCAAAGAAGGCTCAGATATAGATATATGAACATGTAAAAACAGCTGATGAGGAGAGTAAAGGAGTCAGAGCCTCACTGTACTCAGGGGCACCCAGTGACAGGACCAGAAGTAATGGGCACAAACTGAAACACAGAAAATTCCATCCAAACACACAAAAGCATTTTTCACTGCAGCAGTTTGCCCAGAGAGTCTCCATCCTTAGAGATAATAAAAAACTAACTGGACATAGCCCTGAGCAACCTCCTCTGATTTATACCCTGTTTGAGCAGGGGCTGGACTGGACAAACTCCAGAGGTGCTCACCAGCCTCAGCCATGCTGGGATTCCATGAAGCTGCAAGGCAAGTACCATCCTGCAGGTGATCTGACATGAAGAGGGCACCCAGATTTCCTGTGTGAAATAACACAGAATCACTCCGAACTCAGTGATATAAATGAAGCCTAAGGGCTTCAGCAAGTCAGCTTGCCTGAGACGTTATTGTTTTGACAAGAATGTGAAGAGAAGGGTAGAGACACCCTGTAAAATAAATTTAAAGTCTGACAACTTAGGGAAATTATTTACATATTCTATGAACTTCTAAACACTCAGTATATATGTATGCTAGGGTCCTAATTTTAATTGTGTTAATAATTAGTTAATATTTTCTCTTTAATTTCTGATTTAATGTAGACACATAATTTGTCATAAATCTGGGCAGCTAGTGAAAAAGAAAGCACCTTGTTTAAGAACAATTGAACTACTAAAACAAGAGGTATTAACATTATTAAGGAGGTAGGAGAAAAATATATGAGTTGATGGTACCCGGAGCGAAAAAAATAATCTCCCAGCCAGTTAATTGTTTCATTTTTGGCAACAAGCTGGAAACCAGTTGTATCAAGGTGTTTGAGGACACAAAAGTATTTATTGCAGCAGACTGGGGAGGTGTGCCATTCCAGTTTTAATTCATAAAGGATGTAATTAAATATGCAATCACCTAGAGACATTAACAGAGAGGACCAGAGAGAACTGAAGTTAAAAATCTCCTTCTTCTCCAAAATTTTCATGGTCTTAGGTGTCATGTTGTCACAATCACAGGCATAGCTGTTTTATTTGTCTGCAATTTAGGAAAGATTAGTGTGTTGTCAAAACATAAGGATTTGAATATCAGATTATGTGTGCCTTATATTTTTTTCTGCTGGGATAAAAAGTTCTCAAAATATAAAAATAAATATTGTATCTTTTGCAACACAAAAATTACGTGAGGCTTTAAATCTTTGCCTCAGAAGGTTTCTAGGAACATTTTTATTTTGATTTCTAGGTGTCTTATTTTAGGAGCCATTGGGATGCTGCACTGTTCAGGATGTTGAGCATTCTAGTTGCTCAGTAAATGCCATGAAGGTCAAATAATGCTTAAGTTTGCCTGTGAGAAAGCAAGTTAACATGGGCTAAAATTGCCAGGAAACATGCTGGTGGCTGAAGAGAATGGGCAGTTGTGGGACATGGCTCGACCTTAAACTGGTTCTGCTTGATTTAGAAGTAAAGCTGTGGCTGTGAGGTACTTTTTACATATATTTAGAATGATTAATGTTTGAAGTGAAATGTATATTTAATATACAAATTACTTTAGTCACACAATGTGTACAGACCTACTTACAAAGTTATACTCTTTAGAAAAAAAACACAGATGCACAGAATTTGATGTTATTAAATATATATGTGTAAAAACTGTTATAGAAATAGTTCCTAACACTCTTTTAAATGACAGTCATTAGCAATAAATAAAGTAAAAATGTATCTGGAACAATTGAAAATATCAATAGCGTATGATAAATATTTTCTTGAGATTTAAAACACATTTAATCTTTTCAGTTTGTAACCTCAACTATCCAAGTTTATGCTTTGGTGATGTGTTAATGCTTAGTTGCACTGTAAATGTCCAAGCTTTTCAATTCAGCTCTGAACTCAGCCTTGACAGAACAATTTATCAGTACAGTAAATATCTGCTAATATGGATACTATTAATGGACATGTCTTTTTAATACTTTAAAAGGGGTTATATAAATTTAAACCTTTATTTGCCTTTCTGCAACATTTTATTGAGGTATTTTCCTAAATAATTCTCTGATAACTTAGTTTCCTTTAAATTAAAGTTAGGGATGGCTAATGGGAAGAAGAGTTTGATCCTCTTATGCAATTCTGCTACAAATAAGACACAAAGTGCTAGAAAGTTGATTTTCCTTTAGCTTAAGTCCATGTAACTCACAGAGGTGATCAAAGTACATAAAAACAACAATGGTATCATTTTACTGTGATTGTGATCTCAGGTGTTTTCATCTTCTCCTTATTAAGCCAAATCATTTAAATGTATCAAAATTTTTCATCAGGAAATCTATAGGTTTAATGCTTAGAGGTAAAATGCATAAAAACAATCAGCAGACAGGTTTTAGTTTTTATTGTATTTTTGAGGCATTTAGATTCCCTTGATGATAATAATTCCTGGGAAGATAAAAATGTTGTCCAATGGCAGCAGAGAAGTCACTATTGACTACAGAGTCTCTACTTCACTTTCCAGATCCTATCAGATGTACTGTACTTACAGTAATCATGTGGAAGATATTATGGCAGTTGTAATAGGTTAGGTGTGATTCCAGTTACAATGCCTGCACAGGATAAAAATTTTTAAAGCTTCAATTTGAGGCAGCAGGAGACTGACATGAAAACTGAAGACATGAAGATGATGATCGATAGACATGATACCACTTAAAATGACAAGAGCAGAAAAATTCATAAAGCAACAAGAAAGGAATGGATGACCTTGTAAAAAGGCACCGATAATAATCTATAATCTATAATGCCAGCTGCAACTGGGAGTGTGGGTCTGCAGTGTGTAAGCACGAGTATCATATATTTTCTGTGTGGGGGAGTAAGAAAGTGATTTGAACTGTAATTTCAAATTTCACACACAGGGAGTGAGTTATAGTAAATAATTTTAGGGCCCAATTCTTGAATGAACTTGAGAAAGAGGTTAAAATAGTTTTGAGAGGTGAAGAATAAAACAGTCCTAGATGTAACTGAGGGTGTTTTCACTGAGAGCTCTTATGAGCATCGTGATAGTTTGAAAAATGTAAAAGATATGTGCACATTGCTTGACAATCCAGAGAGGAAAAATTCTGATCAAGTTTACATTTTTGATCTCTTTAATCAGTGTAACAGGAGAGTAACCAGAATACTGAGGTTCATCTGCTGCTGACCAGAATATAATGTCAAAAATCCATGAGAAGATGATACTTGCATTTCTCCTTTGATCTTCCTTTGTGCGCTTCTGCATAAGGCAGTTTAGGAACTTCCTTTATCACTTGAATGTTCATTGTCCTTTCCTGCACATTCCAAAAGATATATTTGAGTCTCTTTCACTGTCAAAAGTATTGTTCAAATTTCTGGAGCTAAAGTAATGCTGTGTATTAGTAACCAAGTGAAGTGGAGGCAGTTAAAGTCTGTTTTAGAAGCCAGCCAACATCTGTGAACACTTCTAAGAATGGCTTGATTTATTTTAGGGACAGAACTAGTTGTGAAAGACTAGTTGCTTGTAATAATATTATGAATTCCAATGCTTGACTGTGTTATCATATCACTCACTATTCTCTTGAACTAGGTCAATAGCAGCACTGTCAGGAAATACATCCCAAAGACAAAGAAGTGTTTGCAATCTTTTCTTTGCTGCTTGCTAGGCCTGGCATGCCAGATTTTTCCAAGGGTACCTGAATGAGATAAGGAGGCAAGGAGGATTTTGGATGACAAGAGAACAGTAATCCACATTTGGTTTGGGCATGACTGGGGTTAGGAAGATCGAAAGGAAGAACACAGTTGCATAATGCCTAGTTTTAAAATTTTTCAGTTATTAAGCTGACTTCATCAGGTTAGAGGTGTGCGTTGGCCACGCGTCTCCCTTGATGGACAAAATCCTTTGCCAAGACAAACACAGAAATTTCCAACTAAATCTAGGCTTTTAGCCTCTAAAGGGCATTGCGCCATGGAAACAAAACTCAGTCCATAAACTGCAGAGGAGGAGGTATCAGGGAGGCAGGGAAGTATCAAGGACCTCAGCAGGAAAAACAAAGGCAATATTAATGCTGAATTAAGACCTGAAGTCTATTGGTTCTTAAACAGATTTGGTTTGAGAAATCAAGATGCTTCTTTTCAACAGTTTGAAAATCAAATGAATATTTGTGTTGGAGATGTTCACAAGCAGACTCGGTTGGCTAGCACAGTAAGAGGTACAGACCTGTTATAAAAATACACCACAATTCTGGGGTTTTATACAAACAATATATCATATATAATAATGATTATTAACTACAAGGGTTCTGTCCAACAGCAAAATACACATATTTTCTTTTGAACTGTATGAATGTTTTACAGAATGCTTTATTTTCTTTAAGTGATCTTGTAGCACATTGCCACTCCAGCTCTTTAATATTTTAGCTCAACTGCTGAACCAGAGCAGCAAAGGTTTTCAAAGTGTGTTGGTACATTGTTTATGTTTGGTTACAAAGAACAAACAGGATCCAGCTGCAGTCTGCCAACACATGGCTTGGCCACCTGAATATCGGCTATGCGTGATTAACAGCCACATGTGGACACTGGGAGCCATAAAAGAGAGCAGCAAATGCAAGAAAGAACATTTGCTGCATAAACCTCATCAAAATCTGCCTTTGTAAAAGACTGCATGCAAACTGCTGTTATCCTGTTGAAATCGCCCCACAACCAAGCAATTAAAGTACCCACAAAACTGAAGATGTCTTGCCTCTGATTTTAGCTAGCTGCAAAAAATAAGGATTTTGCTTCCATCTGTCAGGAAGTTCATATTGATCAAATTGAATCACTTATGCAACATAAAGTCCTTGTGGGACATCCCTGTGTAGCCTTTTGCAAGCACTTCCACAGCAGTTTGCAAATCACACAATGAGTAAATCCTCACAATGTACTGGTTGGCCAATTTGGATCTAATCCTAAAGAAATATGCCCAAATTCACAGAAATACTGGGCACCTGTTTATCCACCCTGAGCATCCCTGCCACTGCTTGCAGATCCCACAACCCTTGCCTTGCTTTCCCGTGTTCCATCAGTAAATTAGTGACAGAGTTGTCCATGGATAGCATAACACGGGCTGAACCCTGCCAGGCTCCTAATGGAAGCATTCTCAATTCCATTTTGGCCATAAATATAAATCACAGAGAAAAATTCATTTAAAAGAAAAAAAAAAGAGTAACTGCCAAACATTGCTTGGAAGCTACTCAATGGCCCTTGCTTTTACAGCAAACATGATCCCAAATATCATTTATAAATAACTCTCAAACTGTGCCACATTTTAGCATTCATCTCACTGTTTTGCAAGCTTTTGCGGGGGGGATACACAGTGTGTAGTTTCAAACCATGTGAGAATTACTGAGAGAGCCTTGCAATGTCTGAGTAGTAACAACTTTTTGCAGCCCTCTTTGGAGACACTACAGGTGGTGCATGAGCAGGCTCGCTCACACATCTGGTTTCACCATGGTAAAACTGATCAGAACTGATTCCTGCAACAAGAGCCTGCAAAGCCAGCAGCACTCCTACTGCAGCCAAAAACAGAGGAGCAGCTATCTTCACATGTTCATGCAGCAAATTACTCTTAGTTTCCATCACAAAATCTGCAGCTTTTTATAATTTTCCTCCAAAGAGGTCTACTTATCTAAGTTATCTAAAATACTGTCAATACTATACAAAGGAAAAAAAAAGAATCCTTTCTACTTAACCCATATGAAAGTAGCAGAAAACTTCTATCTACTCTGTAGATATAAATTGATATGTCTAAACCTATTTTAAAACTTTACAGATTTTCATTTATATATTTGCTTAAGAATATGAGCCCAGTCTTTGCTTTCCCATGGCAACAAAAATGAAATAATGAAATTCAGGCCTAATGGCACTATAGATTTTCACTCCAGTAAACCTGAAGCTGCATGATTTGTCACTCATGCATTTATCCATATATGGTAAAGTGAGTAAACACTGCGTAAAATATATTTTGTGCTTCCTCGGTCTTGGAC
Organism: Dicrurus megarhynchus; assembly: GCA_013399195.1. Taxonomy (NCBI): domain Eukaryota; kingdom Metazoa; phylum Chordata; class Aves; order Passeriformes; family Dicruridae; genus Dicrurus; species Dicrurus megarhynchus. The sequence goes on along the minus strand of VXAD01012225.1, from coordinate 2,168,625 downwards.
AGATTAGCACAAATTAAATTTCACACTAATCTGCCCATGGTCAGGAGTGCTACATTAGGAGTGAGGGGGATTCAGCTAATTGTGAAGAATATTTTCCTCTAATAAAATGATCTGTGAATATAGCAAATATATTCTGGTAAGCTACCTTTACCAATATGGTCTATCAATACTGAATCAATAAAGGATGAAGAAGAATATCTGTATGCAGAAACATGTCATGTTTGTCAGTATTACTTTGATTTGTTCAACAAATTTGAAATAAGTTTTCTTCTCACTTAATATTTTCAGATGGAGTGTTCAATACACATCATTTAGGTTACACTGCTTAGTTATGTTTGACCACCCAAGTCACATGGTATTTCAGTCACATAAGTCTGAAGAATACACTGAACTGCCAGAAGAGGGAAGTCCAGGATCAGAAGTTCGTTTCTGTGAGCAAATGTGAAACCTGACATCAGAATATGAAAGCCCTACATAATACTACCCTTTTTCTAAGCAAAATTGATGAAACAGAATCATGCCAGGCACTGAGGAGCAAGTAGCATGAATAAAATACTTATAACTTCTGCAACTCCAATGTTTATACTGATTGAATAAAAAATCTGGGTAATTGTCTAAAGAAAATGTTATTTCTTCAAAATAACCAACCTGTTCTGGTCATCCCTAGTCTTGGCCGAAGGACAGATAAAAAGTCATGTGCATTAGCACTGGCCATGCAGGAAGCAGTGCTCTTTCTTTTGACTGAGTAAAGATCCATGGGCAGCAAGGTTGTATATGCCCAGGTGAATTGCAATGCCCAGTTACCCAACTCTGGTGAAGATGCATGGACACATCAAAGGTGGCAGCAGCTAGACTTCTTGCCACTGGAAGCATTGGAGACAAATATCCTGAATCTCACCACAGGGGTGAAGGTCTGACTGATGCAAAAATCAGTATTTAAAATATGCCAAATACACTTGAGACTAAAACCTTGGAAATATTTGTGCTACATGGTAGGGAAACGGAGATAATATTTTACTTTGCTTTGTAGACCTAACTTTCCCATTGCAAAACTTTGTATTAATTTATAAGTCCGGTTTCTTTTTTGACTTTTGAGAAAGCATTACACAGTTAAAAATCAGGAATGATGGTATGTAAAACACTGATAAATAAATGTTAACAATTCTCCATTGCCTTCAAACAGAGAATGCTATACAGTTTGACTAAGCAAACACTACATACCCACAGAAAACATTGTAAACAATATAAAATATTGTGAAATGTATTTACAATACTATGAATAGCTTTAAACAAAAGCTGTTAAGACTTTAAATACTCAGTCTTTCCTCATACAGACTCCTCTGCAACTGTAGCTGTTGAGATTTAAATTTAAATGCAATGCTTCAGTATAACATTTACACTTCTACTTTAACACACTGACTGAAACACGTTCTCCTCTCATTTTTGCAGTGAGATGCCTTCTCCCCCGGAGCAGTGGCAGGACGCAGCTGGCGGGTTCCCTCCAGGCCGAGGGCGGTGATCCCGGGACAGCCGCGCCGGCGCTGGGTCCTGCCAGCTCCCGGCAGGAAACATCCGAGCATCCACCGCGGGATCCGGCCCGGCCAGGAAAGGTCGCGGGCAGAGTGGAAGCTTCAGACAAAGTTTATTAGAGAAGACGTCCCACTGAGTCACGAGGTGCAGAAAGGTACCCCCCTTGCTTTCCAAACTCCTCAGAGGGGAGTCTGGGCGTGGCTGGATCCAATTGTAGCCCCAGACTTTTGTCAACGATTTATGTGTAAAGGATTGTAGAAGTGTAATTGAGTCTTTATGCAACCTTGTTCTGCAGGATAAAGGATGATAAACCAAACATACTTATATAAAAATAAAGGAGTTATTATGAAAATTATTAGACTAAAAAACTTAGAATTATTTATTACACAGTATATGTAGCTATAACTACTAGTATACTGTAGTGCACAATTTTTTAAGCAATATTGAAGCAATTATATAAAAACTAGCGAAAACAAGTAGAGATTTTTATTACTCATCCCATACCCATATGTGGGCAAATCTCTTTTGCTCTGCCTCAAAAGTAACCTTCAGGGGCATCCTCACTCAAGAGAGAAATCTCCAAACACACTCCAAGAAGGGATGTTGGAAGTCAGAAACTGGGACTGGGCTTTTATAGACACTGTCATTCCTATGTCTCCAGGTCAGCTGTGTCAGATCAGCATCAATAAATAATTTATCAGTAGTATCACTAGTTGGTTCCTTTATCAGGTAGTTTATCAGGAACATTGTTCTTCCTCAGAATGATTAACTTTGGAATTGATGATTTAGGCTGGTTTCAGCATTCTTCAACACCAAAAGCAGCATGATACCCCCTTCTCTACTCACCACTGGTAGCTTTGCAATTAGGGTATTGTTCAAGCTGTTTTGCCCCCACTCCAGGCAGAGTATCCTGCTATAGATTCTCAGACAAATCCCAGCTAGAAAGCATTCACAGGCCTCTTTTAACACCTACACTGGGGATTCTTCTGCATTGTACAGTGGCTTGTCTTGCAGAGGACGACTGGAAGTGAACTGCAGGGAAACATCACACTGGGAAACACTTCTCCTCACCTTCAGGAACAGCCACTGGTTAGCAAAACTATTACCATCCACTTCAGTTTGATGCTTAGATCCTCCTCCATGATTTCCCCAGCTCCATATTTTGTTCAGAAATACGGGGTGTCACCAATGAAAACAGTGTCTCCTCACTGATTTTGATCCTTCCTTTGCATCCAAGAAAGACAGAACAATAATTCAGTATAGGGTGTATTCACACTGGTTTTCCTTTTCATGCAGAGGGGGTGCTCCTTCTACCACTTCAGTAAGCATTCCAGCTCTGTTCCAGGAAATAAAACACCAGTCTAAAATAGCAGCCACTCAGCTTAAGTGATTATCAGAACATTTGCAGAAATCTGATTGCCTTCCAGTTGAATGGATCATATCATAAACCTCCCTGGGGAATGTCCCCTTTCAACCAGCAATAAAACTGTGTTCTTGCTCATCTTTTGGTCCACAGAGGAACAGCCGAGATCCATTCATTGAAGTTTTCTCTCTCCCTCTTCATGAATGTACACCATTGCTTGCCAATGTTCAGTATTTATCCTTAAAACTTTGTCCCTTCCCTTTTAAGGACAATACAGCATTGTACTGATGTGTTAGACAAAGAGACTGCAGGAGCTGGTCACATTTTTCAGCAGCAAGTCCTACTGTATTCACTAGATCATGACGAGATGTACCCTGGAATGCACATTAAGGTATTAATGGAGTGTGTATGCTTGATATCAAGTTTTCATGCTGAGCTGCACTGGTGTTAATCTAGTTTGATTACAAAGCCTAATGTAAATTCTTAGACAGATATTCTATTTTAGCTGAGAAACGAATGCTGACAGTTTACTGCAAGATGACAAATGAATGCTGACATTTTATTCTTACATGTTTATAAATCAGTTTAAAGGTTAAGAGTCATTAATGTGGGCAATCTGAAGAATCTATATATGTAAACAAAATATTCATTTTTTGATAACTATGTATGTCCAATGTCATTCACAAAAGATAGAAGTCAGATTAAAGAATGAGGGGAAAATTGCAAATTTATCAGTATTAGTTTATCTTTTAACTGGAAACTAAATTACCTGATTGATAGGCCTTCTGATCAAACCACAATGCACAATGTGGGGTTTTTTTAATCTTTTACTTTAAAAATAAAATATCTACATGACCATTTGTAAAGAATAAAGATTAACCCCTCCCTTCCCATATGACCCACAGTGATTAGAAGTATTTGCCAGTAACTGTACCAGTCTTCCAGGCACTCTGGAAAACAGATAATCAGTATGGTCTGTGCTAGGACACATTGTGGGAATAATTTACATTCTTCTTACAAATTTTCCTGATACTACCAGAGCTAAGAAATAGTCATGGATTCCTCATCTATTTCCAAGAAAAGGTCTAAACAGTGCTCTGAGAGGAGCACAAATTCCAGTGGCAGTTTTTAATGGCCAGTGAAGGCTGCCACTGGATGAGAAAGGGAGCTTGGCAAGTAAAAATTGTTTATGGAATTTATTAAAACTCTGATGGAGACAGACCGTCTAGATGGGCATGCCCTATGTACCATGTTAGATGTATGCACCATGGAGGATATGAGCACCTTCTTCATCATATTCTGACTTTTTTTCAGCAATGTAAAGAGGTTTCTCTGTAAAGGGGAATTCAGGTCAATACCAAGTATTAAAAATATGAAGTGAAATTAGCTTTGTGAAATACAAGACCAAAATCCTGGAATAATTTCTGGACATGAAATTTCAACAAACTTCAAGGCATTCATCATTGTTTTTCCTGGGTGGATGACCTACATGGCACACTTTGTCACATATGGCCTAAGATCCCAGTTGTTTTCCAGATATTTATAAGATTTTCCCAATAAAATTATAGTATTTTGTATATTTTTTTCACCATTAGCTAATGAATCAGACTTACAGAGCTAAAATACATGTCTAGAATAATTTGACTTAATATATGAACATATATATATATATGTATGTCTTTTTTATTGTGTATATGTATATAAAGCATTACACAGAATACTCATAAAATAGCTGTGGTCAAGGAAAGCTGAGAGCTGAGAGCAGAACTTTGGGTATTCTTTGACTGATTCGTTCAAATAATTTGCTTTTATTTCTCAACATTCTTAAATCACCTGAATCAAAATTGCTCAGAATTGGTTTTCTGAGTACTTTCTGCTTGTTTTATTTTATAAATAACTGACCAGGGAAATTAATACCATTCAAACTCAGAAATCTATTTTATGTTAAGTAGGAGACAGGCTGCTTGGTGTTTGTCAGAAAAATATTTCCTGAGCTCCTAGTGCAGGACCAGCTTCCCTTCCTCAGAGGAAAGCCAGAAAATGGAATCTGCAGCTCAGGTCTAGGAAATGTTCAGACTGAACATCACTCTTACACAAAAACTTCCACTGTAAAACATTCAAAGGTCTAACAACAACAAAAAAAATCCAGAGCATTGCTAAACTGAAATTCACTTTCAAATTCAAGACACTTCTCACTGCCTTCTTCACAGCTCTTTTATATTTCTTCTCAAGATGCCAGCTGGCATTCAGACTGTTGTTAGGAAAAGTTTAGGGGATGAGCTATTGACAGACAGTCAATCTTGGTAAGTAAGGCTTTTCATTTCACCTCTACAAGGATGTACTGCTTTTTCTCAGGCAATCACATGCAAGCAATTCAAATGTAAACCTTTTCCTGAACCCCAACAATAAAGTATATATTCTACTCTATGCTGAACTTCACTTTGTCTGACCACTACATAAGCACCTGCCAAACATAATAAACACTTGCAGTGCAGGTATATCATTACATTTGTCTGCCACGATGGCTTGATCAAATTGACTTCTTGTTATTCAAAAGGCTGAACAGACGTCTGGAACTGCATGGTGGTATGGCAGGGTTCTGCTTTTTATATTGAAAATATTTCAACCTTCTGAAAATTGTTACATAGAAGACAGAACTGTCATCTGGATGTGTTTGAAGTTTGTGTGTTGGTTTTTAATGATTATATTTAAAACTCTGCACCGAAATAAAACCAAAATATTATTCATCGAAGATAAATAACTTTTACACTTCATGTTTAAACTAGATTATTTGTCCATGGAGAAAACATTCACCACCAATAAATTTGGAAAATAGCAATACTTTGCATTCACATAATACTTTATGTCTGAGGAATAATCTTCCTTTAAATATGTCCACTGCTCAGGATATGAACTGCTTATGGCTGAACCAGTGAGATCTCATTGGTGTGTCAATGATTATATCCCCTAAAGCCAAGCTTCTCTATTTTCTATGTTCTATATCTACATCTGCACAGCACATCACATCATGTAGCTAGACTGCCCTACTGAATCTGAACTTGAATTTCCTGAATGAACTGCAATTGAGGGGCACTGAATGGGTCTTAGAAACCTTTGATAGTTTCAGAGTAGTGCAGAAAGAAAACATATTTCTTGTGAGTTCCCACAATTTACATGGACATCATCTAGAAGTTTTCAAATTGGCTATTACTTCTTGGGCCTTCTTCTAAACAGAGACCAGGATAAGTGTCCCAACTCACTTTTGCTTCCTGAGAAGCATCACTGATGCTTCTGAAAGTAAGATAAAAAATATTTTAATATAGCTCTGAGGAAAGAAGATGTTTCCAATGGTGCCTCCCGAGAATTGGAGACCAGCTGATGACAAAAATTGTACATGAGTGTTCACATACCCGGTAAACTAAAAAGCAGTTCCATACTTTCTTAAAGCACAATTTTTGCTGGGAAGAATACAGCTATGGATGTATAAAAATTGGTTCGTCCACCCTTAAGATTGGAAGGCAATGGTCTTGGAACTTGAGGAAGCCTTTACTGTATCTTTGGAGCTGGATTTTGAAGTTGTTGTCAGAGAAGATATGAAGGGGCACATCTTATATGGTCTGAGGGGGATTTAAACTCCTGAGTCACAGACTGTGTTGAAGCCATGATGATGAGATGACATTTTTCCACGTCTGCTTGCTTCTTATCTGAGAGTCCATTAGATGGAGAGGACTTCACCAGCTGGGGAATCAGGCCTGAGCAGACACTGAGATGTACCTTGCTTCCTAAAGAAGTGAATTCTTAAGATGCACCAGTAAGAGTGCTATCATGTATGCAATTACTAGTGTCAAGTCCCACAAGCACACACACTTTCCTTCCTGTGGATAACCCTGCAGTAGTCCAGGGAAAAATTAAATGTTATGTAGTTCAAACACTGGTTATGCTCTTATGCTCGCAACAAAATCATCCTCTTGGTAGAAGTCATGAACTGTCATCTAGATGGGATTTCAGCTGTCAGATATATTTCAGAGAAGAATGGAGTCAGAGAATGTGACTCCTTTAATGGTAGCAATTCTATAAGTAATTGGCCTTAAAACATGTTGCAGGTTATTTACTCCAAAACTATATGGTTATACAATGGTAGCTGAGCTTTACCCAAAATGCCTGTAAAAGCAAGCTCTTTCATAGTTTTAAAATTATTTTTAAGATGAGTTCTTATGAAGATGGTAATATGAGGTATGAATTAGACAAGCTAACAGCAGTTTCTGGGACATATTCTGTCCTCAGTGGCATCAGAAAAAATGTGGAGTAACTCCAGCTGCAATTTAGAATGAATTTCTTACTTTGTTCTGGTGAAACAGAAAGGAGAATCTAGTCTGATTAATGATAAATGAAAAACAGCATGACTACTTACTGCAGGTATTTTCAGTGAAAAATTACTAGATCTATAGTCATTAATTTGTAATATAAATGTGGATGGACAGATCTTCAGTTCGGGTTCTGTTTTCACTGCATTCTTATTAGGTGAGCACAGCTCTAGAATAACTGTTTTGATGCCTTGGAGTGGCTACCTGAAAACAGAGCCTAGACAAGATTAAGAGAGTAAAAGGGGGTATTTATTGAAGGGCCTTCAATAAAGGTACATTATGGGTACAGAGCCCTAGGGCTACAGCCAAAATGGACACCAGATCACAAGTTTTTCACACTTTTATGTTTGGTTCATTTGCATGTCAGGGTTAATTCTCCAATTACAGTTTCAGGTATTGATGTCATGGCCCCAAGTTTTTTCTACCTTTCCAGAGGTTTCCATATTTCGGGGCCTGGGACAACAAGGTGTCCTTGAGTCCAGGCCCCCAGAGGGTTTGTTATGTCTAACCAGAATGGGAGAACAGTAGCTAAGAGGCTGTGGAGTTTTAGAGTTACAGACTAAAGCAGTACAGGATCTGAAAAATACCTTAATCCTAAGGCATCAGTTCCGGACTAAATTTATATAAGTTAAAAATCAAATTTCCTTTCTGATGAAAAGGTGATACAAAAACCAAAGCAAACAAATTAATTGATTAGAGTCTGACTGAAAATCAACAAATCCAACACTTGGAGAAAAATCACTTCACCCTCACTGAGCCAAAATTGCCTTTCCCCCAAAAAGAACTTCTATATTTCGCCAGATGGGCTTGGGATATGATGGCAAAGATAGGCTGATGTCCTAGTCTGAATTTAAATTAAAACTTGTCCAAGTTTAGCAGTGTTAAGATCTGAAAGTTTTGCTCACCTCACTGCAAATTATTTTGTATTTTTCTTACGTACACATTTTTGGCCAAGCTGAAACTGGAACTGGGGGGAAAGAGGGAAAGGAAAAATGTGGAGAAAAAGGTGGTGTTACCAAGAATATTGGAGGAGGAAAAGTGAAAATGAGCTTGACAGCTTAGTGGGAGACAGGGTATTATAGATGCTACAGGCAACTGTTGACTTTGGCTCTGGAACCCACTATTTTTAAACACAACAATTTTGAAGGCTCTGAAACAATAACTATACATGCAACCTGTAGGCCTGCTGCTGCTTTCAGATATGCTACTGATAGCCCAGAAAGTTGTGTTGATCCCTGAAAAAACTCTTCTGGGTTTCCATTATTGTAACTGACAACACACTCATGGTGAAAAAAGTACAGCCAGCCTATGAAGATGGCCAAGAGCATGGAGACCTGCCAAACAAAAATGAAATGTAGGCAATTTCATAACGTTATGGACAAGGTCCAGCTGAAGTTCATAGAATCATAGAATGGCTTGGGTTGGAAGGAACCTTAAAGATCATCTAGTTCCAGCCTTCCTGGCATGGGCAGGGGCACCTCCCAGTAGACCAATTTGCTCAAAGTCCCATCCAACCTGTCCTTGAACACTTCCAGGGACTGAGCATCCACAACTTCCCTAGGCAACCTGTGTCAGTGCCCCATACACTTCACAGTAAACAATTTCTTCCTAATATCTAATCTAAACCTACTTTCATTCAGTTTATCCCTTGTCCTGTCGCTGAAGGCCTTGGTAAAAAGTGTCTCTTTCCTTCAACCCTTTTTAAGTATTGAAAGACCACAACAAGGTCTCCCTGAAGCCTTCTCCTCTCCCATCTGAACAGCCCCAACTTTCAGCCTGTCTTTGTAGGAGAGGTGTTCCATCCCTCTGATCATCTTTGTGGCCAGGTGGGGTCTCACCAGAGCAGGGAGGCAAAATCCCCTCCCTTGCCCTGCTGGCCGCTCTGCTTTTGATGCAGCCCAGAACAAAATTGGCCTTCAGGGCTGCAAGTGCACATTGTCAGACCATTGTGTTGAACATGGTGAGGGCTGTGAAAGTCAACAAGCAAGGCTTCTGCAGGTCTATCAGCAGCAAAGACTAGGAAAAAAGTGTGCCAGCTGCTGAGCAGGGAAGGGGATAATGAACTTGGTGAAGATGTGAAAAGAGCAGAGGTACTCAATTCCTTCTTTGCCTCCATCTTCACTAGAAAGCCACGAATCACAGGGCTCTGAAGCAAGAAATTGTTAGTTCTAGTGGGCAAGGATCATGACAGGGAACACTGAAATAAACTGGACATATTTATTCCATATGACCTACAGGGATGCACCAGCAAGTGCTGTGGGAGCTGCTGGTACCTCTGTGAGTCCGTTCTTGATTAACTGTGAAAGGTCATAGTGACCAGGGGAGATTCCTGAGTACTGAGAGAAAGCAAATGCCACTACCATCTTCAAAAAGACATGAAGGAAGATTCAGGGAACTACAGGTTAGAGCTCCACCTTGATCTTTGGGAAGGTGATAAGCAAATAATCCTGAGAATCATTCCCAGGCAAATGAAAGAGAAGAATGTTACTGGGAGTAGTCAGCATAGATTCATGAAGATGAAATCATGCCTGACCTGGGAGGCTTCTACAAGGGAGTGAACAGGGGAAAGCAGTGAATTCTATTTATTTGACTTCAGCACAACTTTTGACAGTCTCTCTTAACATCCTTGTAGACATTCTGATGGAATATGGGCTAGCTATATGGACAGGGAAGTTGATTCAAAACTGGCTGAACTGCTGGGCTGATAAGGTTGTGATCAGCAGCATGAAGTCCAGCTGCTGACCAGTGACTAGTGGTGTTCTAAAGGGGTAAATACTGGACCCAATACTGCTGATCATCTTCATCAATGACCTGGATGCTGGCACATCAGGCACCTCCCACAAGTTTGCAGATAACACAAAACTGGGAGGAGTTTTCAACAGACTAGGTGGCTGTGCTGCCATACAGAAGGATCTGGACAGGCTGGAGAAATGGACTGAGAGACCTCTCATAGAGTAAAGGAAAGTGCAGAGTCCTGCACTTTCAGAGAGGAACAACCCCAGGCACAGGAATAAGTTGCCCAGAAAGGCTGTAGAGTCTCTGTCCTGGGAGATATTAAAAAACCTAACTGGCCACATCCTTGAACAAGCTGTCGTAGCTGACCCTGCTTGGGCAGGGGTGGGGTTGGACTGGGTGATTTCCACAGGTGCCTGCCAGCCTCAGCCATTCTGTGACACTGGGTTTGCTGGGACATAGCTCTACCCCTCTAAAATTTTAAGGAGGTAGTGGTTCCTACTCCACAGCCAGTGCTAGCACATAGAAAATAAACTGTTTGTATAATATATAAATGCAGCAGAACCTGTATAAAGGTCACAAAGACATATTCTCTTTTATCTACTTGTAGGCACTGGAACGGGAGTGAGCGATTCCATAATTCATTTCAATGGGAGTTTTGTAAGCATTAGATGTAGGTTCCAAATTGCCTGACCTGCATTTTTATGGGTGATTTGTTAGCAGCAGTGGGTAATCCTGTGGAGAGAAGAGGTTTTGATACTCAGCTGAGTACTAACTTTAACTCATCTCCATTTCTAAGAGAAATTCAGATAGCAGGGTAATTAATGTTTTCAGAATGCTGCTTTTTGATTCAAACTATTTACTGTAATGAAACAAGTAATTTGTTTTCTGGAGCGCCTGCATCACATCTCTCACTTCACTGCTGGTTCTGAACACCAGTAGAAGGTTCTTGAACTGTGCTTGTCTACACCAGTGATGCTTCCACAGCCCAGAGTAATGGTTCATAAGTGTCGCTGAACAAAGTTGTACAACATTTCATATTTTCTTTTTTAATCTTATCTGGTGATAAGAAAGTTTTGGAATTTGTTGTTTGGGAAAGAAAACTGGCATTTTTATCACCTAAGAATGGATCCCACTTTCACCTTGCTGGTTATTGGTATTAATTATGCTTTTCATGAACTTAGAGCAAATGCACAAAGTAATATTATCATTTAATTTTAATATATGGTTGCCAAGTATACACAACAGTTTTGTGTCAGGAAGATATAACAGTTATCTTCAGGCTGAATACTTTATATAAATATTATTTTCATATTGTGAATGTCATTATCAAATCTAATATAACAGACATAAACTATGATATATTTTGATGTTACAAGAATAAGGAATGCAGAATATTATAGATGAAGAAAGTTCTTGCAGAGCAGAGATAGTTTTTCCTTGACGTGGCTGTCACAAAGTGACACTGAATCCCCCTAACACAGTGAAGTTCAAATAAGTGAAATCATGTCCACATCTTTTATATAATTATTACTTTAACTCCATAAATTGCATGAAATCTTTGTATGTATTTTAGTGATACTACAGATTTCAGTAACATTATAGTATGTTAAAAACTTCTGCAAACCATTCCAACTTATTTTTTCCTAAGACAAAAATTACCTACCCAAAACAACACTTCTCATAAAATGAAAGTGATTTCTGATATAATTTACAAAAGCACGCTGCATGTCAAGTTTCCTAACACTGAAGATAAGCCTTGGTTTCTGATAGGACATTTTCCCATTGTCTACTTTATGTAAAAAGACAGAAGCCACCTTGAGGCCAGGAGCCACAAATCCCTTCCCTGCATTATAGCCCTTACAGTCCTTCTTGTCCCTTTCTCAGTGTTCCACAGGCTTTCTCTCTGTTTTGCAGAATAACTCATGTGGGAGGACAAAAACTGCGAATGCCGACTTCCCTCTGTCCCTGTAGCTGCCTGTGTGTAAGGCTTGGGATTCTCCTGACATCCCTAAGAAATGACCAGACCTCAACTACTGAGGAGCACAGCCCCCACTTTGGGGATGAATATTAGGTTATTATATCAGCAGTGAGTATTAAAATTATCAATAGTGCCATTCAAAGTGCATGTCCAACACATTCTTTCATGGAGTTTTCCTATAGGGAAATATTTCTAAGCCAAAGCAGACAACCGAGTCTCTAGGTAGGCTGCTTAGCACTGAGAGACAAGTGAGTTTCAAAATGTGGTGAGGGGTATAAAAGTCCTAACAAGGGGTCTCAGCTGGAGGAGATGAGAACATCTGAGTGCATGTAAGCCTCCTTTTCAGGAGCTCTCAAGTGACTCCATGTCTCCAATGATGGAGATTACCACATTGTCCAATACACCAGCTCAGGTGAATCATTTCACCTGCCTCTACCCTGAATCATTCAAGGTGGGTAAGAGTTAAAGAGGTAAAGAGTTAAAAAAACTCCCACAACAGAAAACAAAACGAGACAGTTACAGAAACAACTAAATTGTCAGGTGGAAAAAAATGAGTGTGAGGGCCATTGAGTTGGTAGGTAGGAACAAATTCCTTGGCTTGGGACCTGCGCAAAGCAGCTGAGAGGTTGGAGCCTGTTCAAAGCAACTGGGAGCAGAAAGGGGAAAGAGCAATTTTGCCAGGACATTTAAATTTGTATATGGATGAATATATCATGCACTCTCCATGCACCAAAACATGCCAGTTTCCCTATGCAATGAGGTCTGGCTATTACTTCTGCAACAAAGGATTTGTCTAATCACCTTATTCAGGTGCTTGGTCTAATCTCTTAATCTAGTGTAGGTTGCCTCCCTGTTTTGGGCATTCTCATCTCTCTGTGCATGTTTTATACATAAATGTGTGTGTATATAGTAAAAACCCCCTTGTATTTAAAAGATGAAATTGTCAGAATCACAATTTTCTCTTCATCCCAGCATAAAAGCCTTGTCTCACCCTTCCAGTCACAATTCATTCATCTCATGCTGCTATATTATGCAGAAGCTTTAACTGTGTGACTGCAGATTCCCTGCCCACCTCCCTTCCCCGTGCTCTCTTTTACTCCAAATGTAAGTGCCACCAATGTTACTTTAGTTCATTTTGCTGTGGCTCTAAGCGGTCTGGATTTGAAGCACTGTCAGTGACCTCTGTGGAAAACCTCAGTGGAGGGACCAGGTGTGCTCACAGGCTAACACAGCTGAAGCCTGGGTATCTGACTTGACTCTAATTTACAGTAGGGTCACACGTATCTGTTCTGTGGATGTCTGTCCTACAAAGATCATGGCAACACAATGCACCAGCTGTGAAGGTAACCTGGAAGGTCAAAAGAGTTGTGGTTCTCTTTCCCATTGTCAGCCTTGGGGAAAAGGAGACCACCAGATGCCAGAACCTTTGCATTGGTGACATGTAGAATTTGGGAGTGCTCTTCTGAGGATTTTGTCTCATCAGTATTTTAGCCTCTCTCAACAGGCCTCCTGGGATGTGTAGTGTTTTTATAGTGCTGATGCCTTGTAAGTGCTGCCTTCTGCAGCCATCAGGGTACCCATACTACACTCTGGGGATTAGCAAAGTACTGCTTCCCTTTTTCCTTATCTTCTTTGCCCCTCAATAAGATTATCCCACACCACCCTTTTTCCATTATACTCACCATGGAATTTTCTTTAAGCCAGGTTTTCCAGGCTGCTCAGAGCTCCATCTTAGTTCCATTGTTTTTGAGTGGCTTCTGGTTCATAGCTTATGTATGTACATAGCTGAATGTATGTACATTCAGGGAAGTGAATTAGGCCACCTACACCTCATCTTGATGGTGGTGTTGGAAATAATTTTTAAATTTCTACATCAGGGTTTTTAGTTGTTATTTTTTTTCCTTCTGCATTTTCCAGTGGTGCAGTGTTTATTGTACAAGGGAGAAATCACCTTACACATACTCTGAATTATGATTAGGATATGGCTCCTACATTCCTGCAGACAGTGTAGACAATGAACATAGTCAATAGCTACCTAGCCAAAGTGAGAGACTGAGAAAGTTAGGAGTGGGGATCCACAGCAAATATCTATGATGTAATTTTGTGATTATTTGTAATAGTGAGATGTCACCAGAATCCTAACATTATTACAATTACTTCAAGACAAGCAGACATCAGTTTGTAGCAATAAGCTTTACTGCTTTTCTTCTACAAAGAAAAAAAATCACCATCGTTTGTGGAAAATGTGAAGATTGTGGTATGAATGTGGTAGGGATGACGACTCACACTTACCTTTTAGAGTCTGAATTTTGGGATACAAACAAATAAATGAGGCAGACAGAGATGTGGCCAAATATTAGTTCTGAGCACTGCTTGTGGATGGGATGTTTTGTGAATAAGGAAATCTTCCTTAAAAAGCCCAAAAGTTGAACACAAAACTGCCAAGCAATCAATACACAGGAAGCTAGGCAGGAACCAGCTCTTCTAAATATTAAGTCTTCATGTGGAGCAATTTTATTTTTTGTAACATAAACCCAAGAAATATTTTAATGCCTTTTGCTGAGCTGTTCACCCCATAGCCCCCAAGATTTATTTACTGACACCAGCTGACAGGGATTAACGGATCCAAACCATTTAACTGAGGTGCTCTGTTTCCTGCTGAATTCCAGGTGTCAAAGACTAACTAAGGATGGATTCCTTTTGCATAGGTGATTTGATAAATAATTAATAAACCTACAAAAATCTAAAAGAAGGACTTGGGAAGAGAAGCTTTTAGCAATAGGTGCTTTATCACCTTGGACAAACATGTCGATATAATCTGAAGAGAACACAAATAACCCCTTGGTTAAAAACCAGATTTAAGTAGTTTATTCCTGTAAACAATATTTATGACTTAAATGTAGATGTGCTTCAAGTCCCCAGCTGGGATTAGGCCAGTATTGTGCAAACTGGTTTAAGAGACAGGAGAGAGATTCCTGACTGGTCAAAGTGTTTATGCTCTTATTTCACATGAGCAAATTAAAAAATGAGTGCAATAAAGAAACTGAAACAATTGAAAACAGTCTATAAAGTTAGGGGAAAACAGGGTTCCTGAACCCAGCTATGTGAGCAGCTTTTTTTAAAATGCTTTCTATTTCTAACAAATGTATAAAAAAATCAAATGATAGTATCTGCTACCGACCTAGCTTGCGTACAGTTTTACTTTCAGAGAGTGTGATGGTATAACTTAGGGGTTTAGCACGTGTCAGAGTTGTCAGCTGTTCCTGGGAAGTGAGTAAAATATATAAAATGTGCTTACAATTGAGTAACTCTGTACCCACAAATGAACAGGTTGTGCTTGTTTTGAACTTGTAAAAATGGAAGCAGTCAACCAAATAGATGATTTATAAAGAGAAAATGCTAGCAGAATTATTCTGTTGTGTGAAAGAAAATTGGACTAGCCGGTGGGAAGAATATAACGCAGCGTGGCAGGCTTTAATTTACCTCTGGAATATATCAGGAACCCTCAGCATTTCTGGATCAGAAATTGTTTGTGATAAGACTTTTCTCTTTCAGCATCACTTTTCAGCTAGGTATTCACTTTAACCCTGGTATTTTCCTTTACTTTCTCACTGTCTAAACACACCCCTAGAGCCCCTAGAGAGTGTAAATTACACAACCTATGGCCTTCTGACCAGCTTCACCTAAAAAGTTTTCATCTATGCATGTGGATCTTTCAGAATTAAGTTATTTCAATCCAAATGTATTCACCTAGTCCTTTAACCCATTATTGAATGATGGATAATCTTCAAAATAAAGTTTGCCACCAAAAAGGCCAAAATGTACCATCTATTTCAAATATTGTGAAGTCTTAGATATCCTGATGTATTTTCTAATGAATGTTTAATTGATAACCGTGAACATTTTGCCTGTTTTATATTCCCTGTGATTGTAATGCTTTTTCTCCTTCACCAGTGTTTTTATCCAAAGTTTTTGCTATAGGACCAACTTTGGGCCTACTGAAATGAATGTATGCATCTGCTATCTTTGTTTCAAGTGAGAAATAGTACAATTTTAAGCACTCTTGACCTGTATTTAAAACCCAGCAGCGTTAACTACAGTTTTGAAGTGTTTATTATTTTTGCTACTGGATTACATGTAGCTACCCTTACAAATAAAAAAGAAGGAACAGTTGAGTTGCAAACTACACAGAAATGGGGTTGCTGAAAGCCAGTGGCATTGTATGCTCTCATGCTAGACTACAACTGGCTGCTCAGCTGAAATACCACCCTTTCACGTAGCTAGTTATGAGTTGTTTCTTTGGCTGATATAGGAACTAAAATACAACTGTTTATGTAACTATTCAGATCATGGTTTTGCTTTCAAATTTGTAGGATGAAAGTGCATCAATAGATCATTTTTATAATATCAAATTTTTAATGAAAACTGTGTACAGGAGACTAAACAATTGCAAGCTAAAGGTATTAATTGTGCATTAGTTTAGATTTTAATATAACATAAATTATTGACTAATATTTCTATGCTGAATTAGTGGAACAAACTGCTGTTCTCTTAAATGAATGCTCTTGTTTTTCATATAAGAACACTGAACACATGAAGAATCATACCAGAGGTATTAGGAAGGAGATTGTTCCACTGATTTTGACATAGGGAGATACTGCAGGGAAGTATGTGTGCCTTGGCACCAGTAAAGAGAACAGCCTTCCTGGTTTCAGACCCTCACATTTTAAGTTTTAGTTCACTAGGCAGTCTGAGATCCAATTGCACTAGTGAGCTGACAGTAGGGACTCCCTGGAAGTGGAGGCATCCTTTGTACTCATTGTCTCTTTGAACGCTTTGCTTCTACTGAAGAGAAGGCAAGGTTAGCTTGTTCCTAAGAACTTCTTTACAGTTTGTGAGCTCTAAATCCACCTTGAAAAACAAGACAAAAAAACAAAAAAAAAAAATTTAAAGAAATTACTGCCAAACTTCTCCAATGATCTGGAATTTTATTCCATCCATATACATGCATAGTAACAACATTTGTTGAGAAATTATTTCTATCAGAAGTAGAACATTATCTTTGTGATCACCAGTTGCAGTATTGCTACTCTTATATTTAAATATATCTTATATATGAATTAGATTCATAATTGCAGCATTGAGTTTAGGGTTTTGTTTTAGACTGTGCCTTTCAAAAGATAAAACTGATTGATATGACCTCATTTCTTACAATACTGCTTCCAGTAATTTTGTTCATTCTTTATAAAGTATTGCATTTAACAGCAAAGGTTTAAAAATTGAGACAGAGATGCATCAGCGAAAGAAAATACAAGTACTATACAAGAAAGAAAATGCCATCTTCATTTAACGTACGTTTCAGATTAAGAAAGTGGACAGAAACATACTGCTACATACAAATGCAAAGCCTAATGACTAAGGTACTGTATCTGCTAAAATATAAAGTGCAAACTGAGCCCAATTGTTCAAAAAAATTGAAATTTTAAGGCGAACTTTACAGCATAGTTGAAACTTCTTTGCAAGTTATATTTTAGCATATACATATATCTGCAACAGCATATAAGAAATAAAAATCAGGATACACAAGTGCTTTTGAAGCTATTTCTAAAATGCTTTTCTGTATTGTTTGCGACTATTTTCTTTAAAATCTACTATACAGTGCAAACCATATGTGCTACACAATAACTATACAATAACATTACAAATGACTTTAATATAAAGTTTTTAAATAAAAAATAACATAACTACAGCTATGAATACTGCTGGTAAAATAAATTAATATTTTTGAAAATGGCACCAATAATACACTTTACTAATGGACTGTAATGAAATTACACCTTTAAGTCTTCAACTCAGCAATAGTGAAATCTCCTGATTGTCCAGATGTAATTCAAACAGCTTCCTTTAAACTGTATGGAACAATATGCTAAACACAGGTACCAAAGGCGACCGATTTTTTCATTTGACATGTTCTGCTGCATGTGAAGAGCAATAAAACTTCTTATGAGTTATAAAGTTTGAAAGATTGTTGAACTGGATGTCACACAGTCGGCAATACTTTCCACTGCTTGGAGCCTGGGTAGAGCCGTTCACACCTTTAGCTATACTAGACAACTGTTCCTCTGCTGTAGGAATTGCTGGAGAGACATTTTCATTTGCAGTTAAGGGATTCTCAGAGATCCAAGAAGGAGACTTGTGCCCATCTTCATGTGAAGGATTCTGGGAAATGTTCTCTTGCTGTGGGTTAGCAGCAGGTCTTTCCTCCTGTTTTAGTCCCCCATTAACTATTACCATGCCTCGGTTTTTCGGCAGTAGTGGAAGAGATTCTTTCTTCTGCACGGCACATCCATTCGAAGGCGCCTGGCCTTTAGGAGATTCACTTTCTGTATTTGTGCTTTGATCTAAATCAGTATTATGAATGACGAGAGAACCAGAAATGTAATCACTTGGCTTTATTCCATAATATGGAGAAAGCTGATCTGCTCCTTTAGCTTTCTTTATTGCTCCAGGGTAAAGGCATTGTGGAAGAAACAAATGTTTGTTTTCTTCTTTTGTAGCAATAAGCTGGGCCGCTTCACTAAAGACTTTCAGTCCTTGAAGTGTTGCTAAGTGTGTGGAAAATAAGTTTCCATTAGGAGAGGACTGTTTCGAGTTTCCGTTTTTCTCACATTTGATTATGCTTCTCTCATAACTGACATCTGGGCTGTTTCTTTCACTTTCTGGGTTTTGAAACACCTTACTGTCGAGTTGTCCCAGGTCATTACGCTGATGAGCAGTGACAGGACAAAAATTTTGCTTGTGAGCCAGGTAGTTCTCTACCTTGTTAAAACTGATCTTGCAAACGGTGCACTCATGGTAGTCCAGCAGCCTTTTGGGAGAAGTGGATGTCCTCTCCGACGGGGGTAAGCATTTTTTACTGAGATCTATTGGCACATCCATCTCCAAGCAAGACACGGTGGAGTGGGCAGTGTCACACTTTGAAACTGGAACGCACTTGTTAATAGACAGTGATGTTTCCAGATGCTTCGAGACTATTCCTGGGAAGATATCACATCGTGGATGGTAACATTCTCCAAGGCCCTCTGTTGACTCTTGAGTAGATGTACAAGGATTGCCAAGATTAGCAACTTCTAGAAATCGCTGTTGAACTAGTGGTGGCCTCTGCTCTTGCTCTGGTAAGCACATCTCATACATCTTCCTTCGCTTCCGAGTACGCATTGTTCTCTGCATGGCAGGCACTTTGTTGGAAGCGGACCTCTTCAGCGGGGGATCGTGGCGAGTGGCACAATAATACTGCTTGTGGACCATGTAGGTCTCATGTCTGCTGAAAGTAATATTACAAGCTTCACACGTGGTCTTGTTAGGGTCAGTCTCCCCCTCTACTAAGGGAGCACTGGGATTCTTCACATCAGAAGGTTTTCCATTTATCTTCTCATCACCGTTGCTTGCAGCTGACAACTTCTTAGGCTGTGCAGTAAAGTCTTTTTCATGACTTTTATTGTTTGGCCCAATCAAATCTAAAACATTGGAAGAGTTTAAGCAAGATGTCTGCAGAAGTTGATTTTCTGGATCTGATGTGTGAGGAGCTGCATTCAGGATGTTTATAGAGCTTTGACCATTACTGGGACTTACAGCTTCAGGCATTTTTTCTGGAACACTGGAAAAATCTGGTGACTTTGCCATCTGCTGCCATCGGCTGCTGCAGTAATGCTTTTTGTGTACTAAATAGTTGTCCAAATTATTGAATGTTATGTTGCATTCAAAACATGTAGCCCCTTTAGGCATCAAAGGACTGTAAATTACAGGTGGATAATTGCTACTTCCATGCCTCAGCCTTCGATGGACCAGTTCCGACATTTTGGCTAATATCTCTGAAGCCTGAGGAACCACAGTGATGTCTTGGGGGAAAGCAAACTGGGAAAGAAAAGGTCCCATTGGGAAAGAAGGACCAATATTAGGCTGAACTGGCGATGAAGCAAGTCTTGGACTGGATGGTTCAGATTTTATTTTGGTATATGAAAAACTCTGCTTATTTGCTGCAGGCTGGGTTTCTGGCCTCTGGTTTGGAAGGAAAAGTGGAGCCTTTTTTTCACATTTATCAAGCTCTGTATCAGAACTTGCATCTTTAGTCTGCATGGTCTTTTGGCTCTGGGGAACATCATTTCTGCTCAACAGGTCCGTTGCTGGCTGTAAACCTTCTTCATTTCCACTTGGAGAGTGTTCAATGTCACTTTCTCTCTGAATCTTGTTGCCAGAGACATGTAACTCTTGGTGCTGCAGTAGCTCCCTCTGAGTTTGGAAGCCAAAATGGCAGTGATTGCATCTAAAGGCAGCTTGAGTAAGATGCGAGAACAGGTGCTGATGAAAGTTAATCACTGAGTCTGCAGTGTAAGTACAAACTGTGCATTTCAGACTAGCACCGGGTGGGAGAAATTCTTCCATTTTCACTCCTAGAGAAAAGACAAGCAAAATACAAAATAAACTGACCATTTTGCCCCACCTGAAGTATACTGCGAAATCAGTTGCACAGAAGGTACAAATACAGTGAGAATAACTAATTTTCTTCTAATGAGATAGTATTAGTCATCCTGAAAATACTTGAATTGGTTTTTCATCAAATTCCTAGGTTATTCCCAGACTTCTGCTCTGCTTTGGACAGCCTCAGTATTTACATGCATCCATCAGAGCTGAAGGGAGAGAAAGAACAAGGGAAAGGATAAAAATAGACTGGACTTATTCTAAATGAAAAGGTCTCAGAAATTACAGAAACAAATACAGGGAGACATAATGCTCCCCATGCACAAACGCTGGAAATTTTGAATGCACAGAGAGCACACCAAGGTCAAGAGGTTCAAGGTTATGATGTAGCTTGAGGTAGAGCCCTCAGTGTGCCTCAAAGCCACAGACAAAGCAGAAGCAGCATTTTGAGCATTATTGATGCTCAGCTCTTTGCTTGCATGGGTTGTCTGTAGTGTGGGAAGAGGTTACAGATCTATCCTCATCAGAAAGGACTGATGAGCTGTGTTCCTTGTGAAGGGAGGAGGAGCAGTAAGACACTGACATTTTATCTTTCACATATAATGGTCGTTGGCAACTCCTGCTATAATACAACACCTTTTCCTCATGAAATCACTACCACTTTATCAAGAACAGTGCATTCAAAGACATCTCACAATCACTGATTAAACAAAAAACTCCATGTTTCATTGCATTTTGAAATAGAAAATGCTTTAAAAAGAGATAAGACCAAATTTCTCTACTGCAACAACACGGATTCTAGTTACATTTTAGACCATAAAAACTGAAAAAATATTGATAGCAATGATATTCAGAATTTAAAATGAGTATTTGTTCTGCCTACACATACACACATATACCACACCTCAGTCAGGTGAAGCAGGTGTGTGGTAGTTGGGCAATACAAAACTGTAAGGATATTGTAGCTACCTCTGTGGGTAGGCACGCTGTTGTACCTGGAGGTCCGCCCCTCTTCCCTAGCACCAGTGACCCCCCAAGTTGTGAGTGACATTTGAAATTTGACCTGCTCTTGGCCTCAGAGGCCAGAAGGGAACTAAGGAGATACACAGCACTTTAATCAGCACCTGTTTCCCATTGGGCACTTTCTCCCCAGGAGGCCACACGAGGCTTTATCTCCTCCACTGACATGAGATGGTGCTGCACATGCTTCCCCATCATGTGGTACAGTGACAGCAGCTCTATGGGACTTTACATTTCAGTCAGGGCTCTGCATTCCAGTGGTGTGGGTCTGCTAGAGCCTCCAGCGAGAACAGTAACAGAAGGTGAAGCAAACACAGGGCTTCCAAAGATTACAAGACATTTGAAAAAGGAATGTTTCATGCCTACTGCAGAAGGTGTTATAACTTCTGATAATCTGTATAGAAGAGTAAAGACTGACAGGATCTAAAAGAGAGCAAGAATGATTGAATAGATTGGTTTATGACTTAAAAGAAAGGGAAAGGCCTGAGGTTTATCCTCTGTTCTAAGAAATAACTAAAGATTCTTACTACTGGAAATTCACCACAATCTCAGATCTATGTCTTTCAAGGAACACAGATGCTTATCTCTAGATTACATGCAGACATGGTCACTCACAGCTCATGGCTCAAATTCCTCAACACCCAAGCCAATGGTATGTCACTAAATGCAAATAGTCGAAGCAAATCTTTTGCACAATGGCTAATATTTCAGAGTTTTCCTCTGCTTGGGGAGAAATTTGTCTGTAATCTTCCCAGAGTATCTGGTTATAATTACTAGGCTGTAAGACACACTGGGCTGCATTCACCTGATCTTACTGAAGCTGTTGTAGCCTATGGTTCTGCTGGTTTACTGAATAGTGAAATATTTTCTAGGCAACAAACAGAAAATGGCAATAGCCTGATATTTAAAGTTAAGATCTTGACACAAAAAAAGATCTGACCTCTAAATGAATGGTTAAGGGTTTTCTGTGTTGTCTGCATAAAGAAGTTTTCACTCAGCACTCTTCCAGTCCTTTTCTGGGAGGTACCAAACTCCTCCAAGGCAGTATGTTGCCTTTTAGATTTGCAATTGCTGCCCAAGTATCAGAGGAACGTTTTTTACTTCACCAAATCCGCATAGTAAACTACACATGCCCCAGGAGTGTTTACACTACAGCCAAATAAGGCTTTCTTCTGTGACTAAAGCACCCATTAATGTCCTTTAGACTCCATTCATTTAACAGGAGGATCAGGAACGTCTGTAGAGCCCTTGCCTCTTTCCAGAAACAGCTCTGTACACCAGACAGCAAACACACCACATGCTGACACTGCGGTCTTTCTTATTTGTGGGTTTTCTCTGCTACTGAAAACTCCAATGCAAAAAGTCCTGCAAATTCCTAACTTGTGTTTCCATCCCTAATTCAGTTCAAAACTGGTCATCTACACCATGCTGATGTGGTGCGTAGGGACATGGTTTAGTGGTGGACTTGATGATCTCAAAGGTCTTTTCCAGCCTAGACAAACCTACGATTCTTTGTTTTTGTGATTTTAAAATACTATCCCCATTTGATATTTATAAGAAGGAAAAAGAATATTTCTATCAAACAAGAAGTTTTTTATGAACCAAGTGTCCTCGTAAAAGCACAGAGTTCTGGACCATGATCCTTAAAGCCTTCTGCCTAAGAAGCCTCCTCTAGGGCACTAAGACATTACTTCAGAAGGACATGTTCTCTGGTTGTGTGTATGTTTGGTAGCTGGAAACCTGGAGTAATTGGTTGTGTCTGGATTCCTGATCATACCTTCACCAGTAGAGAAATGCTGCCTGTATGTGTGTATACACACATTAAGAGAGAGACAGCATTCAAATGAGGATTAGTAGATAAGAAAGATGACACTGGTTACCCCGGAGAGGTGCTTGGTGTAGAACACAGGTCAGAAACTGTTGACATTTCGGTATTATCTACATGCAATGCTTGCATATATTTGGAGAGACATTGATCCACTAAATGTCTATAGTGAATAATTCTTCAAATAGCTAAATCTAGAAGATGATACACAAAAATACATGGTACTTACCACTGTGAGAATTTAGGTGCATTTCCAGAGCTCTTGCGTTCGAAAAGCTTTTGGTGCACTGTGGAAAGGGGCAGACACTGGATATCTGCTGAGCACTGTCCTCACTCTCCTCTGTCAGCTGTGGCCCCTCTCTTTGCCTCCCACTGCAGTAATACATGAGATGGGCCTGCAGGTTCCGCTCACTTCGGTACCAAATGCCACAGGATTTACAAGGGAATATATCCTCTACAAGCAAGTATAAGCAGGTGCAGGTTAGCCACAGTTCACTTGGTGCCAACCAATTAACACAGCTAGATTAATTCTTCTCCCTTCCCCGTTAAAAAATATTTATTTAATAAAATATTGAAAGCAGAGATTTGGGTTTATTAAAACGTCACTTGCAGATGAGAGACTAACATGGGAGACAGTTGTTTCTTTCAAAAGGATATTTTAAAAGAAAAGTTGCATGAAGAAAACAGCAAGAAGTTTTTGGAACATAATCATTTTAAAAAATTAAATTAAATTAAATTAAATTAAATTAAATTAAATTAAATTAAATGTTTGTTGGGAACATGAAATACTAATTCAGGAACTATGCTGTACTTCCAATACATCACTACTCATTAGGTGACATCTTTCAGGTTTTTTTCTGTGTGCACAAGACTTTCCAGCTCTGGGCCTTGGAATTTTTGAGTGGTAACTGCGGATCATTCTGAAGAATGTGTACTTTCAGTATGCTTATGCAGTTATTACTGTAAAATCCTGTAGCTCTGATATCCAGGAGTCCAGACTAGACTACTTTTCCTTAAGATCCTACCATATTAAGTGTGATATTATACTAAGCAGCATGTTTATTTCCTTGGTTCCTGTTCTTATTAATTAAAGAAACTGAAATTTCTTATGTATTTTTTGTCCTCTTGTTTTCAGTAAATTGTTGTTTTTCCACTTTTCACTATGCATAGAGGATATTTACTGAGAATAAGGCAATTTTTCATTTTCTCCTATCCCAAAGTGTCAGCAGCTCCTCTGAGGAGAGACCATGCAGAGGTTGCAGAGAGTGTTTTCAGCAGCAGAAGTCTGATACTGCATTAGAGGCTACATACTTTACTGATGTGAAGAGTAATAATGCAGATGGTATATTTACACAAAGTGGACAGATATTTGCGTGTTAATGTCCTGTCAAAGGACACCCACATAGTACATTTTGTGTATACATTTCAGAAAGACAAAAGATCCATTTGACCTTTCTGAAAACTGAACCTTCCATCCTATCAGTAAGAACAAGAAGAAATTCCTGTTCTTTTGGAGCACATCTACACTAGTAAATTAAACTGTGACAGGATCCACGCTTGAGCACTGGAACTTGTTTATATTGTTAAATCATGAGAACAGTCCCTTCTATACCTTTGGCTTAAGTCAATGAACACCATTCTCATTCGTGTATAGATTTCAGGAGTTGTCATAGGCCTAGGACCTAGGCCTATGCATCTGGTCTGGATACCTCTCAACTGTTTCTGAGAGTAAGAGAGGATAAAATTATAAGTAACCCCAGACTGTGACAGCTGATCTCAGGATCAGGTAATTCCAGTCAACATCAAAACACATGTAGATCAACGTCAAAACTCCCCCTGACTTCAGAATGCAAAGAGCTGCTAGAGACTGTAATTAACTTAGTCTTGAAGAATGGCTGGCTGCTCTGAGAACATGGCATGTGTAGCTGATGATGTAATTCATTATCATTCATGACAATTTATGTTTAATTTCAAATATTGATGTGTATAGGACAAGTGCTCTGTTTCAATTCCTTTGGGTGAACAAAGTGTAAGACTCCAACCCATTGACATGGATGAGTCTTTTATTTGCTAAATATTTACAAATGGAGCCAAAATTTACATTGCTTAGTTTGCTTCTCTGATTGCAATGCTAATGCTTGTCTATTTTTCTGCTCATGAATTTGCAAAAAAATATTTATACCACTACCAATTTCTGTTTTTCCCTTTGCCACTGAATAATTGATTTAAGACACAAACATTTAGTGGAGCAGTTAGTATTCCAAAATATACCATTATTAAAACGTTACTGGTACAGCTTGCACCATTTGAAATGTCCACCTCACTTTAAAGCTGTCATTTCAACATTTGGTTTTGGCCTTGATGCTTTAAAAAAGTTGAACTGTTGAGTATTCCACAGAAAAGTCCAAAAGTACTAATAGGAAATTCTGATATGGGCAATGTCCTATTTGAATTCATTTGACTGCATTCCATCACAGAATTGAACTTTCTGATTATTTTAATGAATTTGACTTCCAGCCATCTTTATTTCCTGTGGGTTAGACGGTGTGGACAGTCTGTAGCTGCAGTTACGCATGGTGAATATGTGACTCCCATTCCATGCCAAGCAGAGGAAACGCATTTGAGGAGTTTTGCATGGTGAGAGGATGGAATTTCAGGGAGAACAATATACAGGGATGGGATCTGAAACTATTACTACTCTAAATAGATGTAAAACAGGTAAAGGCTACTTGAAGCTAATGTTTTACTTACTTAAAACCAAAATATTGTAATTTATTTCAATGGATACTTTCCAAATATTTCAATGGATCAATTCAGGAAATGAAACATTCAAGCTCAAGCTGAATGAGCCAAGAGTGATTTTCTAATTTTGTTTTTTCAACTAGCAAATATTAGGAAACATTAAAAAAAAACCCAAACAACCTACAAAACCGACTTTTTTTTTTCTAGAAATGGATATTTTTTTTCAGAGGTCTAGAAAAAGAATGTTTAAGAGATGGCTCATTACAAATCTAGAGGTTCATTCGGCTTGCTGATAGACTTCTAGTTCAAGACTTTAATGAAGAAACTGAATTTTGCCAACTCAACAATGAAATGTGAAAATAGCCCCATGTGATCAGAGGCAGAGCTGGAACTGACGTGGAAAGTTCTGAGCAGCGAGACTTGCTATTTTAGCATCTTCCCGGAGTCAAGAACACAGGGGTTACTCTGAGTTGCTGCTAAACCTGTATGGCAAGAGCTGATGCACCATAAACTTAAAGACTACTCTTAGCAATGTTCAGTGTGGCTTTCCAGGGCTCTGCAAAAGTCAGTGCTGACACAAAGATGTTTTCAGAAATGTGATGTTGTAGAAACCTGACTACTTTGCCAAAGCCCAGAGCTGGTCTCGTAAATTTACACAAGAATATGATCTCAGCTGAGGCAAGCTGTGCCCTTTAGGCAAGGTAACCCACTGTAGCAGCTCCCTTTCAGCTGTTGGCTACAAACACGGGTTTCCCCTAACAAGGGTAACTTCATGGTGTTTTAGGTGCTTCTGACACCTCCTTTTGGAAAGTTCCTGTGCAATCCCAATTGCTGGTTCTGTGAGCAGGTATGTCAGCTCACAGCTGCCCCACTGGTGGGTAGAAATGAATGTGCTTAGCTTAAGGGCATGAGGTTGCTCCAACTCACTCTTGGAAGAGAGGACTTGGATGATTTGGACATCTGAAGGTCTAACTTTTAAAATAGGCTAACAATCAATATGTAGCTATCAAAATTATTTACCCAGAAAATAAGCAATTAAAAAGAAAAAAAGAAACTGAAAGGAAGACATGGAATGAAATGTATTACCGGGATATTTTAACTAGTCCTGTGTGAAGAGCTTGAAGATGTTGTGATTGTTCAAGACTCAGTGTTATTAGGTGTGAGTCTGAGTGGCAGATCATGTGCTTGCATGTGCATTTGCACCCGAAATACTGTGTTCATTATAACTAATTATAATACTTAGAAACCGCAGGAAGCACAGGGAAGTGCTCCAGCATGGGGTCTAAATGGTCAGACTTGCAAAGTGCTGAGAGCTAAGAATGTGCAATAAGTCTAAGTGATGACTGGTGAGGATCATGGTAATGGCCAATATATTTGAAAAGTACTTAGAAAGGAGGATGAGGAACTAGGGCTGTATAAAGGTAAAAAGCAGTAAAAAGAAAAAGTTAAAGATATAAAATTTAATTTGTGCTGAATTGTCCCAGTTCAGGAACATTAATGTCCCTCTTCTTTGAGGACAGCCCTTGAATGCATGCTGCATTTTGTCCATGATAGAGCCTCTTGGTGACGTAAAAACAATCTTGGTTAACCACATTGAGTGGAGATACTACAATAAATCAAGGCTGATACAAGGCATGATTTCTGCTGCATTTTGAAATAGTCACTGAAAGGATGTGTTTCTTTTCTTTTTCTCAGTACCATGAATTATTATCAGAAACTGCAGCAGCAAGCAACAAGCTTACTTGAGCAGCAGAGGCTGGACTTTGAGAGCTGGCCGACCTAGCTCGTCTACTTTTTTAATAATTTATAATCCTATTGCCTCTGGGAACAGATCACAGAA
Source organism: Dicrurus megarhynchus (assembly GCA_013399195.1). Classification (NCBI taxonomy): domain Eukaryota; kingdom Metazoa; phylum Chordata; class Aves; order Passeriformes; family Dicruridae; genus Dicrurus; species Dicrurus megarhynchus. Next base: position 2,140,749 of record VXAD01012225.1, on the reverse strand, counting down.
CCTCCACACGAGGGCAGGTCAGGTACTCTGGGTAAGGCTCTCGCCGGACTCCTATTCCTGCTCTTTTTATCTCTGAGATGATGGGGGAACAAAAGCAGGCTTTGAGCTGTGGTGTGGTTTCTGTGGTCATGAATTCACCATTGCTGCATTAGCTCTTCATATGTGCCTTAAAGTACTGCTGTTTTAAAAAACCGCCAGAGAATAGTATTCCCCACTTACTGTTCACAATAGCTGTAGGCAAAATAGATGCCATTGCAGCCTGCTGCGGGAGCAGCTGTATGGAGTCCAGCAGGCGAGCGGGGTACATGCCTTCTGTGAGAGTCATCTGACTGGCAGCCTGCAGCCGGGAGTCAAAATCCACAACAAAGGCAACCAGCTCCTCACCCTCTGAGATGGCCTTGGTCGTGGTACACCAAAGCTGCCCTCCTGCAGGAAACATAAAGGCAGAAAGATTTAATTGACAACATCAGACTCCAGAACTTAAAACATCAGTGCTGTCTTCAGACTTTTTATTTTTTTGAATTTCGATGGCTTATTCAAGGTAAAAGAGGCACACAGTTTTTACTTTTACTGTCTTCCTTCTACCAATATAGGAATTTTCAAGAATAAGAAAAACAATTTGGGGATAGTTTTCCTATTTGCAGTATGAATATTCATTTTAAGTTTTCATCTTGTCTCCTAAAAAGCCAGCATTATGAAAATCAAGATATAGGTGAAAATAATTTATGCAGCACTTTTCTCATTATTATTTTCATCAAAGTTCCTGTAAATTTTTTCTTAACTCCAAGTTTGTTTTATTTTGAATAGCAAATCACAGCTCAATAAAACCAAACAGCTGCAAGAAAGAAATCAGATTTCCTCTTAAGGGTGTTCTTCCCCTCCCTTATGTTTGTCACCCTCTTTCTCTAAAAAATCTTCCCTTATGTAATATTCTTCGTAACATGACTGCTTTATCTCTGCTTACACTGACTGAACTTCCTGAAAAGAAGATATGCCAAAGATCTGTTTCATAAAGGCTTATTCAAATAAAGGTTTGTTTAAAAGGGGGGGGAGTGGGGGGAAGTGGAAGAACTTTCATCAAACAGTAAGATACACTATAGCTCTGTGCTGCAAATGTCACGTGTAGTGCATTAAAAAGAAAATTAACTATGCGAGTACATCTACTAATGTATTTGAATGCGATAGTGAATGCTCATTTATTTAACATGTTTAGACAGGCAAAGCACTTATATTGTGTTATCTACACTCTCAGGCCTAGATACATATCCAATACAGTTATGCCTGAAATAATGTTGCATACTTTATATGTTATAAAGCTTTTTTTTTTTCCTCAGGTTTTGTATATATAGAGAAAGCTATATGTTGCATTCATTAGGCAAGCAAAAACTGTACTCGTTTTGATAAGTAATATTGCTGTGTTTATCTTTCGGCATAACTGCCTTTTCAACTGCACTTCATTTTTTTCCCTTCAACGAGATTATAGTTTTAAAACAACTTGTTGCAAAAATCTGGTAGAGGAGATAACAACAGTGTATGATATGCCACAGCTAAATGGAAGAATTAGGACATTGTTTTAGAGAAATCTTGGACAATTAATTAAACCAGTCTATTAGCTTTCAAAGATGAGCAAACAAAACAGCATCAGTGACAGTGTGTTTCAGTGGTAAAATACGCTAAGCTTCCAGACCTCAAAGTGGTATAGAAGTTTCAAAGCAGAAAAGTGTCTTTGTATTCACCCTTCCCTAACACAGCAGTTGAAGGTGCTACAAAGTTTACAAACAATTTACTGTGAGGGGACCAAAACATACCAAGGTTTACTAGTCTCCAAGATTACAGCATTAAATGGTGCAAATCTGAGTAATTTCCTCCAGAGAATAAGAAGATGAAAAGTGAAGATAGTACTACAAATTTCTACAAATGCAGAGTCCTAATGCCTGAGCAGGAATTAAAAAAATTGAAGAGCACAATCTGACATATTGCCTGATATAACTAGTAAATATACAGAAGCCTTCAGAGCTAAACTGGGATAAAGCCTCTTCCAGAGAGAACCAGGCTAAATTCCTAAAGGGTAGTTAACTAGCTTGTAGATGAAAATACATGGAACATACACTGCAATTTGAGAACCTGAAATTGGGTACTTTTGCTGCAAACATCACATAGTTAATTTCCATTATTAACATGCACTTCTATCTTATTTATATACAGAAGGTATAATAATCAACTGACATGTTTTAGTATATTTTAATACAGAATAAGAGCTCTTTCTAGACTTTATTATTCACTGGATCTCTTAATAAAAATGAGTCACTGCAGAAGAACCAACTGAGACTTTCTCTATCCCAGCAAACATCCATGCTGTATGTACCCTTGGGGGAAAAAAAAAAAAAGTGATTACTGGGTCTCCAGCTGCAATCAGTCTGGATCAGCTAAAAGGCTGACTCAGGCTCCTGATGTTGGAGCTTCTCAGGGCGTTGACTCATGTCCAGCAGATTAAACTCGGACAGCTGAAGCGAGCAGTGACCCCGGTTGCCTGCTCCACCCAGCTCCTGCAAACTGTCACACCTACGGCAGGCACAGCCTGGTGGGATGTGTGACAGCTTTGGAAGCACAACAGTTTGTAGTTTGGCTTAATAAAGGAAATCAGAACTAGGGAAGTTAAATCCATTCCTGCATATGAATACAAACCTTCAGCTCAGCAGGATTCAGATCCAAGAAGTACATTGTTATTTTGTTTTCTTTCATCCCAGTCTATAGAAAATGAGGCATTTAAGTGATCATGACATACATGTCCACGTTTTCATCAGAACATGATATTGTGTTAAGTTAGATCCCCAGATGAACTCCCAAATGATGCATTCTTCCAGCTACTGTAAAGGCAGCTCAACACCTTTGCAGCAACAGTCACCATTGGGACAGGACACGGTGCAGTCCCCACTTGTTCCCTTCTATGCTTGCCTGCACAGAGTAAGGCAAGAGCTATGGTTTTGAAAGATGCAAACGACTTTCTTCCCCTTAATGCAGTGAATGCAAACATGCTGACCTTCATGCACAGTGAAGAAGACTGTGGAAGAGAAGTCTTCTTGAGCATTCTACTGCACAGTCAAGCAAAGAGCACAAGTCAGCCAAGAATGACAGAAAGAGTACAGTCAGGTGCAGAGAACCCGACAGAGGCTTCCAAATTTAATAGGAAGTTCCAGTCGTGACTATCATATGAATTACTATGCTGTCTAGACACCTCTGTCAGGGATAAGGGCTTCCTTACAGCTGGCAGCTGCAAAACAGGAAAAAATTTTTTCCCACAAACATTTCTACAGGCTAAGACACAACTGACATATATACAGCACTCTCTCAGGAGCATAACAGCTTTTCATTAAGCAAAGGGCAGTGTTAACAACAGGTTTTCAAAGGGCTAAAATGGAAGCCATAGCCAAGTACCAGTGGCAATGAGAAGGAGATAGGAAAGATGTTTGCATGAAATATTTGCAAAGACACAAAGATTTCATAAAGAAATGTGAAGGACTATCATTTTTATGAGATGAAGTTCTGATTAAGCTGGCTAGATTCTTTTTTAACCAACTGTTCCTTTTGTCAGAAATAGCTTACAGGAGTGAAATTGTTCTACAAAGCTTTACCAGGCCGAGTTTCTGAGTCCTAAGATGACGCAGGCATCAGAAGAAGAGAAAGGATGAACAGATGTTTAAACAGGGACGAGTGACTGACAGTGCCTCTGAAATAGTCATGGTTATACGATTTGGTCAGAAGGCAACGGCAGACAAGTGATTTTGGGCCTCTTCTTGTCCATAATGAGTACATTGGTCATCCACTCTACCACAGCAGAGAGAAGACTCTCAGGTCCAAGAAGTATGACACTGATTATGGGGATGACTACAATTATATTTATTGCTAATACAGTATCTAAATATTGTCAATGCAGTATACAATACAAACAAATCTAAAGGATTATAATATAAACAGGTTCAGCTAGAAACATACAGGTTTACAGTCCTTGGCCTTACCGAATGCAAAGCAGAAAAGCACCCCTTTTGCTACTATAGGATTTTATCTCCATATGTGGCCTGATCTTAGCGCTTTTACTCACCCCTTCTAAAGTGAGTGTTCCCTATCTTCGGCCTGGACGTACCCTGCAGGCGTTCCTGCCTGGGGTGGGGAAGGAGGCCAGGAATCCATTTGGAAGCTGGCTGCAACCTTGGGAGACCAGTTTGCCCAGGTGGCCCAGTCTCCAGCAGCATTTTATACCGTTTTGCAGGCCGATGTGTACTGAAGTCAATCACAACCATCACAGCTCCCCCATCTCTGGAATGCATTCATTATGCGAGCAGCCCAGACAGTTCCTCCTGCAATTCCCACCCGGTGTTCTTATCTTGGGACAATTCCCACCTGGTGTTCTTATCTTTGGACAAATCAGATTGCCCATCAGAGACAACAGCAAGGGAAAGCCTGTGTGCGATGTGCAAAGGACACAGGCAAGACCCGACTATGTTTCATCACCATCACAACCATTTACACCAAAAGGGATCTTAATGGTTTTTCGTGGTGTAGTAAGAAAAGTCTTACTCTTGTGCCAGTGCAGAAAGGAAGGTTTTAGATCAGCAGAAGGCTTTGTAACACCGGAAAGCTGTTTTCTCGAAAAGGGTAATTATGATTCTGTGAAATTGAAAATAAGCTTCTTGAGCCTGTAATGTATTGGTTTATATCTATGGTTAAATCAAACAAATTTATGTGATATTTAACACATACATGTCAAGCAGAAGAAAAGAATAAAAATGACTGTAAATACTATGTATTTATTTGAACTCTTTTTCTCGTTCACATTCCAAGGAATTAAAAGTGCTCATTTATTTAATCATCAAAAGACTGGAAAGCTAAATAATATCATGTGGTGCAAACTAGAGCAAAAAATTACACTCCAATTGCATTGGCATGAGTTCTTTACCAAAAGACATCAGGCACTGAAGCAGTTATCTGATACCTTCAGAACTTCCACCAAATGGAACGGTTATTTCAGGGTTCTCTTCTTTGTCTGCATCTTTCACTGCAAATATTTCTGCTGCTTGAAAAAAACCACAAACACCCTTAAATAAAAACAAAAAACCCCAACCCAAACCAAACCTAAAACTTTCTCTGAAAATTAAAGAGTAAGGTCCTGATGTCCCTGAAAAACTGTGGACTTACTGTTCTTTGTAATGTTTATGATCAAGATTCTTGTGCAAACAGATCTGGTTCCTAACAGGAAGCTTATAAATCATACTCATAATTGCTGTCAAAACTGCAGTGGAGTGTACTGCAAGTTTCGATAATAAAGAATAGAGTCACAGTTCAAACTTGATTACATTTTGGAAATTCATGCTGCTCTTACAAGAATCAGTGGTCTTAAATATCTTCTTCTCCTGCCAAATTTTTCACTTGCACTTTTTATTATTTATGAAATCAGTGTCTGCACAATGTCATGCAGACCTCTGCTGATAAACTCTAATTAAGATTAAGACAAGCCTTTTGGAAAGGATCCCATCATTAGCAAACATGATAAACACAAAAATACTCCCTACTTGTCATCCAGGAGCAATTCAGTAACCTAACAGTATTATCTGTTGCTAGGCTACAGGGCTGACAAAGCTTCAATTATATTGTATGGCCATACCTATAGAAAACTGTATAGGAAAATGTATCTAATATAAAAGCATTTAACTTCATCCATGCTATCTGTAATTCACGGCTTCCCTCAATGGCAAAAAATCAGGTTAATAATTACATAGCATGCTGAAAAAATCTTAGCAATGTGTCATGTTGGCACAATTTTTTCTAATTTATCTCTATGATTGATAGACATTTTCTTTGTAAAAATAATAAAATGCAAGCAATGGGATGCTGTAAACCAGAAGCGTAACTACATCTGGACTCATCAAGATATGGAATCACACTTAGTATAAAAAATATATAGTAAATTGAACCAATTAAATCATACTTAGATGCAGTAATACACTATCTTCTGTATTCAGAATAAGTAGTAATATGGTGATAGATATGCATGCTAATACAAAACTTTATTTTATGTAGGACAGACACCTAAAACCCTTTTTTTTTAACAGCCCTTCCTTTTTTTCTTCTACATTTGAATTTTTTTTTAACAAAGGGACCTCTATTATCCTATTTGAAATAAGGAATTTGCTCTGAAAACTTAACTAAATGGCCCTTCACCCATTTTGATCCTCAGAACCCTAGAACCCTCTACCACTTCCAGGGAAAACACAGAATCCTGCACAGTGAGCCTTGTGATGGTGGGCTGCTGCTTTTTTTTCCCCCCACGTCTGTTTTGCAGGCCTTAAGGAACGATAATTTGGAATCTGTGGATCACAGACTCAAAAAAGGCTAAATATAAGGCCAGACTCACCTAACTCCACTGGGAAAAAGAGCTCCAAAATGGATGAAACCATTAAGCCTCTTGATTCATATTGTTGCTTTTAGGAAAAGTGCCTTAAGAAAGCAAGTAGCTAAAACCATCATTTCCATTGAGTACAGGTGTTTCACGGATTCAGAAGCATAATGACATATATATTCAAAAGCAAATCCCAGTTTTCCTGTGTTTAGTATCAGTTGGTTTTCCTTGCTAAACTATCTCAGTCTCATTTTTTTGACCCAGAAATGCCACACACCTTTCATATAAGTTTAGGAAATCAATGGCAATTTCTATTAAAACCAGTTTTCAGTGCCAGTTAATTCAGAAGTATTACTTTTGTGTAGTAAAATTTGAGCTTACTGGACTTGATTGCGTTGCTGCAACAACATAATAACCCATTTCCTGTACACACATCTTTTTGCAAGAAGGGTCAAAAGACTATCAGAATTTATTTAAACAACAGACTGCTGCTCTTAGTAACTTCCAGGCACCATCAACTGAATTAAACCTTCCTCTCCCAATAAATATTCCAACTTGCAAAAAATTGTGCTTTTTAGTAATGATAATGGGGGTTGGAGTTAATTTATTTTCTTCCCTCCTTTGTTGCACAGGTTAAGCATTTAGGGAAAATTTGCACATCACAATAGGATGGGATCTTCATATTTGGGTTCTGCCTGCTTCTCACCCAATGGGGTTGGGACGACTCAGCATACTGAATGCCATTTCAGCACAGCACAAGTTACTGGGCAGATCTCTAAATTTTGACATGAACAAAGTACATATATCTATATGTGGACACATTGTTTAATAAAAAAATTATAATTCATTCAAATCCAATACTGTTGAAATTTTTGACAGTAGAGTGGTACAAGGAACAGAACTTATAAATTATGTGTGCCCCTTCTTTGAAAAATGCTTTGGAGGTTTCTTTGTGCATTGGCAAATACAGTAGGAATATGAGTTATTGTGTGAATCCTCCTGCACAGCACCTGATAAAAGAATAAAGAGCTGTGACATATTGTTAAAACAATAGAGGAATTAAAGAGAAACAATGGGCCAGCTGCTTCATTAATACAATCAAAAGACAGCCCAGCACAGAGGAGTCCAGATAATTAAGCACTACTCTTTTAGACCTCTTTTCTGTAATAAAATTGCTAAAAATTTATTAACTACTTCATAGTTGTTAGATAGATCTATGTACTTGTTTATTTGGGTTGATTAATGCCTTTTCAGTATTCTACAACATGCCAACTCATGGTTCATACAAGTTTTTGAATAAAATAATGTAAGAATATGTGATAGGGATCTGTGGTATATACAGCAATAAATCAAAGGCATTTTGTGAACAGTCTTTCCAGTTGCTAAATAATTCTTAGCATTTTTCACATGCGTACACAAAATATGTACTTTGCACAGCATTTTTGCTATTAATGCACTTTAATGTTGGGGTTCCAGCCATTTCTCTGTGAAGTGTTTCAAATATCACCCCTGCAAATTCAGACTGCTCAAACTCTCACAAAAAACAGCTTTCGTGCTACATTAATGAGATGATTTCCTAGCTTCTTCTATAATTTTTCTTTGTTTACTGATCAAAGGAGATTGCCAAAAAATATTTGACCTTTAATTTTAACTACCCACTGCATAATATAAGCCTGCAAAAAATGGAAGATCTATTATACTGTATAAAATTAGACCAATACAGTGGACAAACCAGTTCTGTTGCCACTTTTAGTATTACCTTTGTGTTCAGCATAGAATATGCAGCCCTCTTAATTTTTAACTTGCTGAACAAAAGGCAAAATAAAGAAACTGCAATGATATTTTCCAGAACCGGTACAACAGAAAAATACTCAGCTTAACAGCACTAGCCAAATTAACCCCCTGTATTTAGAGATATAAGCTCTCTGACCAGAAACAGGGAAGAAAACACCCCTTAGGAATATAGCTCTTACTCTTGCATGTGAGTCAACCTGAGCTTTGGGTCTGACTTCAGCTTAGTCATATGCTGACAGCTGACAGTGTATTCATCTGAATAGATGATTTTATGGTTAAAACTGTCAGGCATTATATAGCTGATAAAGAGGAAAAGAAAAATATGAAAGGAACTTGCCAGTCCTAGGGGAGAGAACTCCTAAACCTGGCATCTCGGTGTCAGTGTCAGGGGTAGGTCTTTCCCTTGCTGCAGTACAACTATCGCTAACATCACCATCTTATGGCAGCAGCTCTCAAATTCACACTGCAAAAACCTTCCTCAGCTGAACCCCAAATACAGCACAGTGTTTCTGAGGAGCAAGGAGTGCAAGGAACAGATTTTGACCTCTTGTTTTTAACACTGTTGTATGCCTGCATTTTGTTAGTTTGAGGATTTCTGTGTGTTTCCTCCAATTAAATGTCTGCATGTAACACTCAACAGAGTTCTAATAGGTAAAGAGGCAAAATAGATTAGTGCTCCGAAAATATTCACAGGAAAATAATGTGGTAATTTTATTTGCCATTTTCCCCCCTGATAGAGCTGTCACAGCTTATTTACCACAGGGGGAGACAGTTAAACCCATATCCTTAGAAGTTCTATGCATTTAAGAGGCTTATACATCTCTTCTGGGACCCTCGTTCAAATCCTGGGCTAATCAGAATGAATACATATCTTTCTATTAGATGGCTCTAAAAAGTCCTAGGTGATATCAGCTCCTGGTGGACGACAGTCCACAGCGTAAAACTATTAAATGTTTGGCACAAATGGCAATACTTACAAAATGAAGTTGAAAACTGTAATATCCTACCACATCACAAGAAGTTAAGTCTGCTGCTCAGAGGTTGAAATTAAAGCCTGCCACAAATGCTAAACCTGTTATATTTCCTTAATTCAGCATAAACTCAAACAAGGAAGTCAAAGGAGTTTTTTCCCAAGTTTAGTGATTTCTTCCGTTTTTTTCCCCCCTCCTCTTTTCTTTGTATATTTCTCTGTTTTGAATTGAGTGCTACACCTTTTTTACATTTGAATTAGGTGTCACTTGAGTGTTATTTTAGAATTTACTAAGCCATCAGAAAGAAAATGATAAACAGCTTTAAAAAACCGGATAAACCCTTGCTGACATTGCCCACGTTGCATTCCCACCACCACTGCAAAGCAGCAAGGACTTAGTGTCGCAGCACACTCATCTCCCCTTTTACTTTTTACAGGACCACTGAATGGGCACTCCCCGTAGAGCTTCCCAGGAGACATTCCCAGGTGACGCCCACTGCTCCCCCCAGCTTTTGTGGATGCACCGGGTTTCACAGAGAGAGAAAATGTGCCACTGAAACCAACTACTCTGAAGCAGGGCTTTGGATACACACATTCCTACAGTCCCTGCTTCCATAACAGCACAGCTGTAAGGTGACCTTTTAGTAGCCTTACAAACACAATCATGCCTGTGGATTGTCTTTTCAGAGTTATTTTGTGAGGCTGGAGTGTATGAAAAAAGGAGGTGATTAAATGAGACAATAGATATGCTTTAATGGCACCTCTTTCTTGCAGGGAAAGCAGAGTACACTGTATCTTATCAATGGTTTTTCTACTGTCTTGCACCTGCTATCGTAGGGCTCGTTTCTTGCCCCTGGGCAAATGCAGAGTGAATGGCAAAGGCACCTGAGTGGAAGGAAGGATTATATAGAAGGAACTGTAGTGATAGGTTGTATTTGTAAAGGAAATCATCACAATAAATACAAGAGAAATAGGGAAGTTATAGAAAGGTAAAATCAAAGTAAGAAACATTGGTTATGAGACCTGCCTGCTCATTCAATACAGGGGCCATGCTCCAGAAAAAGCTTATGGCTTTGTGAGAAACAAAAGCCAGCTTTTATAATGAACAGAAGCTGGAGCATTTAGCTATGTGCACTGTAACCCTGAGAAAACAGTTACTATTATTGTGAGTTATCTTGGACCTTTACCCATGTAAACGTTCAGCTCACAGGTTGAAGTTCAGGAACTAGTTCTCCTCAGCTGTAACAACCATTGGAGCAAAGCAGCACTTCCTGATTCCAAAAAGTCTTGCTGCCACTTAAGCCATTAGAATGTTTTACACTGGCTGCAGTGGAAACAACTCTGACAAATCAGTGTTTCTCTTACTAAACAAGCAACTAAGTAAAAGTAGATTTGCATGTTTAGTATGTTTTAAAATGTAAACACCATAGAAGATATAATAAGCATCTAACCCAGTCTTCTCTATTTAAAAAGTACCTCATTTAAAAAAGACCCACCAGTAGCCACACACAAAACCCCATGCCAATACCCCAGATTTCCTTGAAATGAGTTAAATCCTAGGTATTATAGTTCTGCCTTTTAAAGTAGAAGCTAGAAGTAAATTGTCTGAAAACTCTCAGAGATCAAAAGCATTTCCACCCTCCAAGCTACACAGTGTCCAAGGTAAACAAGTATTGTAAACCACTGCCAGTCTCCCAATTAGTTCACCTAGTAAGAGACTGCTAACAGCAGAAAGCAAAGACCGAGCTACTTCTGGTCACAATGGAATTTAAAAAAAAAAAAAAAAAAGAATGAGCAAATAGTTAAGATTCTGGCTGTACACACTAACACAGATTAACATTTGAGGAGGATTCTGCACTTGATGACTTCTTCCAAAACAGGCTTAATAAGAAATGCCAGTTTACTGAGCATCATACAGGTGCATAGGAGCTACCATTGTGCCTGCTTGGTCAGCATGATTTCTAAATGGCCAGGAAGAAAGTGACTGTATACCCAAAGGCAAGCTGTCAAAATTCAGTTTGCAGCTGATAAACTGATTACAAAGCTGCTTAAGACTTTGCTTGTAAACAAAAGCATTTATCAACTAATAATTTGCAATAAACTGATGTAACTCCCAGCTGAGCCCCAAACTGTAATTGTCTTTACCATCTGCCTATTAAAACACCATTCTTCATCACCAAGCAGGAGCAGAAGGGAGAGAATCTCCAACAACTACATAACTTGCATGCTTATAAATAATCTGTGAGTATTTCACACATTCATTATGATTGCCAGGTTTTGTATACTTCATTTTCTCTTTTTGAGAGGCAAAGAGGTGCAGTAAAGTGGCAGAAAAGAAATTAATAAATACCGCCTGGTGCAAGAAAAAATTATGTAAATTCATCATACTCTGCAGTTTCTTAATTTTTTTCTCTTTTTGCTACTCCATAGGAATATCATGATGGAAGCCCCCTCAAGCACAACTTTACAGATTAAACTCTCAATTTCTTTTCAACTTGTCAGTTTTCATTACCTTTCTTTCTTATGTATTCAGTTCTTACAGCTGCTTCAATGGGAAGCCAGTTAAAGCATACTGGCTCCCTAGAGGGAGTCTGCCAGGGTCTGAGGCATTCTGCAGGCTCCCTGGACCTCTACAGGTCACCCTTAAGAGCATTTTGCTGATCTCATTGAGAGGATGTCTGAAAATTAAGTGAATTTACATTCTTTTATTTTCTAACTATTGACAACCTTAGTCAGAGAAAGGTGACAGTGTTTAGACAAAGTTCAAAATTAACTAATACAGATGCTCTAAAGCTGATACATTCCAAAGGAGGAATCACTTTGTTAAATGCCTAAAATATTCAAGAATGAGGGGGAGAAAACAGGAGAACTGATACCGTGCAGAGAACGGCAGCCCCTCGAGATGTGTCTGCATGAAAAATTGAATTTAACAGAGAATCGCACTATGATTTAGTGCAATGCACTTGACCAAGCATTTCTGCAATCTGCACTCTCAGCCACCCACTGGTCTGAATGCAAGGCTGTGACCAGAGGCTGACGATCAGCTTACCTCTTCAGAAATATCTGTATGAAATGCACAGATGTTTTAAATGCAACTTGATTTCTCATTGACGTTCCACATTCAGACCAGAACAATCTATTTAGCTGAAGTGAGGCTTTTTACATGTATGAAAAACATGTCATCACTGGGAGCAAGTTGGGCATCTAAAAGCAAAAGAGGAAGGTTCCTCCTGTTATAGAGGACAATACTGTCACCCATGCTCACAGAAGCAGTTTCATTTCCTTCACTAATAATCTTTCCCTACCTCTGTCTACCTTTGTCTGACCCTGTGTTACCACTAGTGTTGCCTCTAGAACACCCCCCCACTCCCTACAACTGCAAAAAGAAATCAAACCACAAGGCAGATTGGGACCTCTGGACTTTATTGTTAAGATACATTCCACTCAAGACAATTATGCTTGTAAACTAAGGTAATTTTACGTGTATATAAATACATGTACTTGTGAATATGCTGGCTGAACCAGGACTTTGTACCTCAGTTTCTATCGACAGTACTGGGACAGAACCCAAACAGGGGTGAAACAGAGGGAAAAGTGAAAAACAGTGTGTATAGGAAATTTTTTAATTTTGTAAAGAAAAATTTTTGTTGAACACTAACATATAGTGATGAAAAGCACCTTTCAAACCTCTCTAGTTCAAACTTATCATATAAATTATTTAATCATAGAATGGCTTCGGTTGGAAGGGACCTTAAAGATCATCTAGTTCCAATCCCCCTGCCATAGACCAGAATGCTCAGAGTGCCATCCAGCCTGGCCTTGAGTGTTTCCAGGGATGGGGCATCCACAATGTCTCTGGGCAACATGTGCCAATGCCTCACTGCCCTCATAGCAAACAATTACAAACGTTAAGCAACTTGGTCAGATGAGATCCTTAGCGTGATAATGCTGAGCTAAGCTATAAAGTTAGAAGAGTCACAGTTTTAAAAAGACTTGTGTTAGCAATTACTTTAAAAAAAAAAAAAAAAAGGTAGAAAAAAAATTAGAAAATATCGGAACACAGTACGCTGGAGTCAGAACTTTATTTTGGTGACCAAGCAAAGAGACGGAGCGGTAAGAATTTTCCACGGAGCTATAGCTGGCAGAGCCCGGCCCCGCTCCCCACGCTCCCCCGGCGCTGCCCGCCTTGGCCCGCAGGTGCCGCTGTGGCAACGCCGTTATTTATCTAATTTTCCACAAGGCTGCACATGGCACCGAGCGCTGATAACACCGCGAGGGCCGCGGGCCTGATTAATGCCCCCGCGCCCCCCCGCTCTCCCGACACTCGCACCGGGCTTCTCCTGTCACGACAGAGAGCGGAGCTGCCGCTGCCGCGGCGGAGCCGTGTCCCCTGGCGGGAGGGGGCACCGACGGAACCGCAGGTGGTATTTTACATAAACTGCCGGGTTGACGCGCAAAGCGAACAATGTCGATTACAACGTTGTCTGCTCACTGAAGGAGCTGTTTAGGGACTACTTGCCTTCTCCTGGGCAGCATCCCTCTCTGCTCCGAAATGGCCCTGGTGGGGCACTGCCCTGCGCCCCCGCTCCCTGTGCCCCTCCGCTTCCACCAAAACTTGGGGGACAAGGAACCTGTGATGGCACATCCGCAGCTGGGCAGGCTGTGGTGCATGCTGAAGCCCTCGGAGCGGTCAGTTTTTGAGCAGGCCGAAGCTGTGACACACCAGTATTGGATGGTGTCACCCCCTCCTCGGGCCTGGCACCCCAGATCTGCAGTCAGACGACAAAGGCAGCACAGGGTGATGTTTCCCCGCCCCGCCTGTAAGATGTTCATAGAAATCACCTGTGCATACCTACAACCACGCAGGTGCTTATTTCTACCTAAATCATTCCCCTGCAAAACTGGAGAGTGAAAAGACGCAGCCAGGGCTGGAAACTATCCAACATCAGCCACTTCATAATATTTCTGTTGCTGAGCAAAAACAGCATTCCAGGGTGCATGACTCCCATGGAAACACGTGGGAATCATGATGTTAAAAGTTTGTGGAAACCTTTGAACACTTATCTGTGTCTCATGAGAGTAATGAAGAAATTTGATGTCAAGCATGCAGTGATCCCTGAAGAACTATCTGGCTTTTGGACGAGCAGGGATTACACACTGAGGTGAAATTCTGCTAGCCCCGTAGTGCTGGCATGAACCCTTGTGTCCTGGCTGGCCCTTTAGAACTGCACAAAATCTTAAGAGGAATGGTATGAGGCTACTCTAAGTAAAGGGGTCACAGAGATTAAAGAAAAGTTCTATTAAATGTTTGGGATGCTCCCGGGAATAGAAATTTTTACGAAGCAGAATGAAAGAACTGGCAGCAGTTACCTATCAAGCCTCCCAGTCTGCTTGGAAATCTACCCTGCTGATAAGGCTGTTCTCATGGTCACCCCTTCCCCACTCCCCCAATGAACCCATCGCTGCACTTCTCTGGCCAGTCCTATTGGACACTAAATGTTATCTACTACCTCTCTTCCTTTTTAACCAGGACAAAGTATAATGAACAACTTGGAATCTCTCTGGGGTATGGGAACGGAATGCAATCTGGCACCATGGAAAAATGCAGTTCATCATTGCCTAACCTACATATGACTGAGACCCAAACACAGTCTCTTGAACGCCAGCCAGTTTACAAGCAGTGAACCTCACAACATCCACAACCTGCTGGAGATGCTTCACTGTCTCAGATCTTTTTGTTTTGCTAAAAGTTAGCACTCACATGGACAACCATCTGCATCTACAACTCAGAATCACTAAAATGTTTCATTACTCTCTCCCTTAATGTGTTTCTTCTTGGTTCTGAGCAGATGATCCTATACTATCCTATCTCAAAAAATGTGTCCTCATACTTCTTTATTAAGACACCGGAAAAATCAATGCTCTCTATGCCCTGGAAGTGGGAACAGGACTTAGTGTCTATCTTCATAATGGAAAATATTGCCCATATGTAGGAGAAACAGTTTAGACCCATTTCCCCAGTTCATGGAAATACTGCTTGATACAACAATACAAAATGCCTTTCAGTGCAGCTTCTTATTCTATGTTTAAGTCTTTTTAGCTAGGAGGTTCTCAGTTGGTAACTTCTTCCTGTTTAATTATCTTTTCTCATTTTCTTTCCCATCTACTTTCAGCCCTGTATTTCACCCCACATTCTCAGTTTTCATTAAATACAAACTGATAAAATATGAACTGATTATTGTCAATCTATAAGCCAGTCAGGTAACACATACAGCGTAGCACAAATATACGTGTGCAACTATCTGACTTACTGGCCATTACAAGAATTCTCTCAAGCCTTTACTGTGATCAGTCTGCTGGGATGATATTCCCCTAAACAGATGGTTATTTTTAAAGTTGAAGACTTCGCTGCACAGGTACACTGCAGCTGGTCTGAGCACATTACTTAGTGGCACTACCAGAGACGTGCAAACTGTGTATGAGGTACTGTGCCTTGCATCTTTCAGTTATCAATTCAGGATAGTTCTACACATGTAATCTCTCTGAATCTGAATTAACATTTTATCTCACTGCTTATTTACCTGTTCATGGTATTATTAGCTGAATTAACTGCACAGACAGGTGAAGAGTGAATAATGCTGGATAAGTGTAACTGTAGTTGTAACTTTTTTTTTAAAAAAAGAAAGCCTTATTTTTCTGGTTTTGACAGGTCACTCAAGACTATTCAGTTTCTTGATCTGAAGTCCCCTATGTATAATTGCATGCATTTTAAATATTACTCATATGTCTAATCTATGTCTAATAGATAGATCCAGTTCTCTGGAAATAGAAGTGATTTATAAGACAATCAAAATAATATATTTGAGTGAGAATTTAAAGAAAAGAGTTGGCAGTACCAGAAAGAAGTTGTAGCATGAACAACCTATTGAGAAGTGTGGAAGTCTTTGCAGAAGAAAAAGATATAAAATGAACCAACAACCACTTTTTGGGGAAAGCAAACACAGCATTTTGAGGGGAAGACAAAAGAGACCAGAAAAGAAAAGTATGAAGGATTTAACAGGTAAGAATGAGAGGCTTAAATATACTATATGATAATGAAAGGATCAACTGAAGATTTAAGAGGGCATAGCTGGGCATATTTCAAGTGAGCTAAATTATCTTCTCAACAGATTTTTGTAGATGCTAGAAAGGTTCGAGGAGAATTTCAAGCAGCGTTCCCTAGGCAAAAATGAAGAAATCTACTCTGGATCTTGCTCTGACTTCTGATGTGCAATCATTTGCTTTTCTGGGGGAATTTCAGATGGGTCCACTCTTGGGCATGTGTGCACCTGCAGAGCAGCTCTCAACTGTCCTGCTACAGGCAATGGCAAAGAGCTGCTCCGAGAGGGCTCTCAAAGCACATTTGTAAAAGCTAATTAATATAGGGAATATGAAAGCTATTACCTGAAAAAAACACCAAGTTGCTTTCTGTATTCTTTCATTATTAATTATTATTAATAATTAAATATCCTTGGTTTACATATTCAAGGCACCTCCAGACAGGTTTCTGCCCCAAGGAGTTTGCCTTGGAAAGGTCAGATATCAATAACCTTTATTTATAATAACAAGTACTTAATCTGCAAGTAGCCATCAACTATTTACATAAATAACACCATTTTGTGTCAGTCTTACGTGTAGACTTTGGCCTCCAAACTGACAGGAGATGACAAAGAAAGAACAGGAGACAAATTACAGAAACGACCTGGGTAATGGTAATGAAAATGGATAAACAGCAATGTGTGGGGTAGATTAAGCAATATGCCTGCTAGTGGGTGCAGATCCCATTAATTCCTTTGTGAGTACATGTAGAGTCCTTAGCTACAGCACGTTTAATTTTTAATGGATTGATGTGTGTATCTGAAAGAGCAATGTCCAGAAAGAGGGGTAGTGGATAATTCTTGGAGGCCAGCTGAAAGGTATGAGTTTTGATGAGGGATTTGAAGGAGGAGCTGCAAATACTCTCATCCGCATAGTTGTCTCCTTTTTCCCTAATGTAAATCATTATATTTCTTGCCCCAATTTTTTTATCGAAATCACTTCCAACTTATTTCAGTCTGTCACAATAATATTTTCATATGAGGAGTGTTGTAACCTAATTCCTTCATTTGAATAATACATTCATTTTTAATTACTGCAACTTGATCTCAGATTATTCAAATAACTGTTTCATTTTTTATGCTTACCCTGACCCCAGTGTATTTATAGGCTTTTATCCTTACCTGATACCAGTGTAATGTAATTATAGATTGTATTTTAATCATCTACTATATCCTAGTGAGTTTGTTTAAATCACTCCAATCCGGAGTCTTTTATTTCTATGCCTTTTAAAATTCTACAATGGCATTCTCATTGCATAAAAGCAATATTTTTGTAGTTTACTACAATGAACGAACATTTTGCATGCATTGCTGGCCATGTTTCTAATTTAAATTTTAAAAAGTTGCTGTAGAGAACTCTATGTAAAATGAAATCCTGACTTGTAAACAGGCATGGGACAGCTCATCGCTTTAAATCTTTGTTCATAGCTCCTATTTGCTCTCTAACATAAGTTTACAAGAAATGCAGCAGAAAAAGAAACCAAATTCTTTATCCTACCAAAAATAAAAGTATACCTTGTACTAAGAATTGACAAAATATTTATATTTTCTGCTCACAGGCACCAAATGTTTCCAAGTTATTTTACCTGTATTATAAAGAATTCCGTATTGTATCCAGCAGATAAATAGTTCAGGTGGGCCACGTCATCACTAGTCCTGGCCACATTTTGATTCCCAGGGTTAGCAGTTCTCTTAAGGAACGATTTAACTCTTGGAAGTTTTTCATATTCTGAGATGGTTCACTTTTGCTTAATGATAATTTTAAAAGCAGTAATTATAATGTTTTTTTCCCACTCCTTAGTGCTGATTGAGGAGTTCCCCTTTCCTATCTTTTGTGTTACTTCAGGATTCAGACGTGTAACGGGGTCAGAAATCAGATAGGTGAAGCTACTCACGTTTGCACATCTGCCTAAAACCAGTATCTCTCTGGCTGTCAAATCGATTTGTACTGAGATAATTGACACTGCTCTAGTCAAATCTAGCCAAACTATGCCCTTTTTTTGAGCAGCCTTTTTTTTCCTGTGATGACATCTAGCAGCAGACCTTAGAATGTCCTTACAACATGCTCTCAGTTGCAGTGTATGCATTTTTCTACAGAATGATGTAATGCCCTAAGATACTTCTGAATTAAACTTCCATCCCAGCAGTGTGGTGCAACCATCAGTACTGTTCCTGAAGTTGAGTCTGTGTCTAAATTAGATTGCATAGGTGGAAAAACAGCCAAAAGAACAAAAAAAAAATTATCAAAGCTATTAATAAATCCCATGGTTTGTGGACACTTACTGCCATGTCATGTTAGGTAAAAGGGACGGTAGGTGTGCTGCTAAAATTCCTGTAATTTGTGTTCTCCCCATCCCTTCTTTCTCAAATGTGTAACTAATTTTTGACTTCAAGTACCTTTATCTTCTGTTTCTTTCTATTCTCCATGTGTGTCCATCCCCTGCTGTTTTCTTTATGAAATGTCACTTTTAAATCTGATCCCTCCTAGTTTCTCGGAAATAAGGGTCTAAAAGGCAGTGAAACATGATCCAAACTGATGTCTGTTGAAAGCACAGGTAAGAAATTAGCTACTTAAAAGTATAAATAAAGTGTCATTTTTAACTCCTACTTCCTTTAATAGATTATCTCTTCTCAGTAACACTTAAGAACTGTCCAGTATGTCACTTGTGACAAAGGAATTGTGACTAGTACCTTGAATCTAACGAACAGAAATACTGTCCCATAATAGTAAAAAAAAAAAGTAAATAAGAACAGGGAATATGGGTTTATTGAAAATAATCAGTGATTAAAATGAATTACTCTGCTTTTCCAAGATCCAGACAGAGAAGCATGTTTCCCTCTGGGATTTATACTACCATTTGGTCTAATATTCATTTTGCCTATAATAATACAAGCTTCATTAAAGTAGTAAAACAGCAATTGTCTCCTTGAGATCAAAGGACATCTGTTAAATAAAAGCAGACGGATCTCTAGAATGAAATAGTAGGAAAAGTTTGAACTAAATTTTATGGTGAATCAAAACGTAAATTGTAATTTCACAAGGAAGACACAGAGCACAAAATTAACTTTGTAAAGACATGGAAAGTGGATATGTTGATCTTAGAAATGTGTACAGATACTGAATACTTACCTATCAGTGGCATTTCTAACTATAACACTTCATGATGAAAAATGATGCTCAACTAAGCATCCTGGTCTTAAAGAATTACCATTAAACAAGAAACATTGCTTATCAGATAAATTATCTGACTGACCTAGCATCTATTTAACTGATCTTTTATTTAAAAAAAAAAAAAAATCCATCTGTCATCAACATCCATCCTGCAAATCTTGTGACGAAATAGTCGCTTTTTAAAAATTTGTCAAATAAAGCCTAGTAATATTTCTAAATATTTTCACTGTTTAAGATTTGGTACTGGAAAAATGGAATAGGATCTCTTGTCTAATTTCAGCATTGGTTTCTCTGGATGCCTCAATGAAATCAGTGCACCTACATTTAACCATGGAGCATTACAGAGCTTATCAGTGAAGAAAATATTTAAGAGAGACAGACATGCTAACAATCAGGCTTTTCTGAAAAAGAAACCAAAATCCCAAGACGCAAACTCCTCTCTAGTGAGATATTCCCACAGGACACTGGGCAACCCTGAAAGCAGGCAGTGCCAGCCAGCAGACTGGGGCAGCTGTGGGCAGTGAATGAGCCCTTTATGTACGTGTTCTAAAATGCCCCTCACATTCCTTAGAGAAAAATGGTGGCAAAAGCAGCAATGGGAACCTTTACTCTTACAGGTTTTATTTCCTTCTGCAAAAGGCACAGGGTAGAGTCAGGAAGTTCAGTTTCAATTTGCCACTGCCAAAGTAACCCAATCTCTAACTTATTTCAATCCTCTTATTGAGCTGTGTCCTTATACTACTACTACTAATAAAAAGAAAAAGAAATTATTCTGAGGAAGAAAAACTCAAAAGAAATAAAAATCCCCTGAACATATCTTAATTCTAGTCTTCTGAAAGGCTTGTGTTTATAATAATTAAGAAAATATTTCTGAACTACTTTTGCTTAACATATTTTACGCAATTTGCAAATGACACATCTTAAATCTGTTCAGCAGTCAGAGATCATAGGTCTGCAGTACTAGTCTAAAAAGGACAGTAATGGTTGGGTTACCTGGTGCCTTTGCACACCTGCCAGGGAGTGAGAACTTAGGGGAACAATCTGCTAACCTCAATCAGCATACCATATAGACTCCACAAGTGTAATTTATAGCTTAATGTATGCACAAAGCATTGTGAAGTGCACTGATGACTTTGAATCAGAAAGGTTAAATCATAATTGCTATTGCCTCATCAAAAAAATTGCATTTGATTGCCCACTAGACCAGTCAAATAAGTCTGGTATTGCTATACCATGATAAACCAATATAAATAATGGATGGACATCTGTAGACAAGATTACATGTTTTGATTTCAAATGGAAAATTAATGACAAAGTCCCATTTTGCAAACTGTGAAATCCACCTAGTTGGAGCCTTTGAAACCCTTTCTTCTGTGTTTAAAATGCAAAACACAAGTACAAAAAAGTGAAGAAATATGAAATAAATCAATGTTGATGCCTCAGCAGCTATTTGGTAAAAATACATGTCAAAGAAAAAAAATAAAAAATCTTATTCATCACTAACTAAAAAAGAAATAAAATACCACTAATATAAGTAGATATATTTAACAGAAATTCTAGTTTAACAGTTTTACATTCTAGGAGTTTTTTTATGCATCACAGTGATTTCTTTCAGAGGGAAAACATGTGAACATTAGATGCCTTTTTGGACACCCATGATTCCTATTTGCCTTTGGCACAATTAAGAGTGGGTATCTTGGTAATGCAATCTTTTCACAACATACTAATTTTGGTTTAAACCAGTTAAAATATTTCTGCTGTCATTACAGTGACTGCTATTTTAAAATGAGGTATTTATTATGAAATACATGACAGTTTTGCACTGTGGTGAAAAACAGGTACAGCACAACATACCCTATGACAACAGGAATCTCTGTTAGGAGACAGGCAATTCAGCTTTCGTAAGCCTTTGCTTGGTGTTCCAACTGTCTGTGATTCAGCTCTCCTTTCAGCAGATTTTTGCACTGTCTGTGGTGCAGTGAGATCTATCCTGGCCAGCTAAAATATCATTTGAAAAAGAACAACTATTTACTAGGAAATACACCAGAAACACTAAATTGTGCCATTGGATAGGCAGTAGAAGTTAACTATTTGCTTTGTGACTGAATCTTGCTAGAGTGGAGTGAGTGATCCAGAAGCAATGGCCTTTACTTCCATTTTACCAAGACCTTAAATTATGTAGTCCTCATCTCCCTATTTTGTAGTTAACACATCCCTTGACTTTAGAGAAACAGCATTTGTTTCAACCCATAGCAATAGGTTCAGACGATTGGTGCAGAATGCCACTCAAATGTTCTTGGATAGGAATTTCATCCCTAATAATCAAACTTGATACACATACTGGTTCTTTGGCATGTCTATCATCATGGCCATCTGTTAGGTGGAACTGTGCCTGCTAAAAAGGAGATATGCCAGTTTTAACATGATATAGGTGCCATCAAAATGCAAGTGATGAAGGAAAGACTCTAAAATATGGCAGTGATCAATCTTCTGCAGAAAGATGCTCTGGGTAGCAACCCAACTGTTAGGAATATTGCATTGATATATATGATAATTAAAACCTTTGGTTGGCTTTTTGATCTCTAGGCACCCTGTCTGGGTGCCTGTATTCACACTGCAGTATTAGTGTTTGGTTTTTTGCACTTGCTGAAGGAAACACGCATCTTTCTCATTTACTATCACAGCCTAATCACAGCTAATAGCCTAATTTGAAGGTCAAATGACAGATGAAAATTGTCTGTTTACAAAATTTTCTTTTAAAATCTGAAGTGATTTTAAAGAATTAATACTTTTAAGAATTAAAGACAATCCTGCTTATTATCCTTCCTTACAAATGTTTTTGAAGGGTCTCCTTAACTAATGGTTCTTGTAAAACACACAACTCAGCAGCACTCCTGCTGTCTGATATTCTTCACAGGAAAATGACTTCTCTTTGTAGTCTTTGTGCCACTGCATCATCTTCAGAAAAATAAAAAATACTGTGGGGGGAAGGGGGTCTGTCTAGCTCAGGCTCTTTCTCTAGAGTGGCAACAGGCAATGTTACTTAGTAAAAATATGAGAACTTGGCCTCCTTCTGCAGTTCATTCCCCTAGGAATTCCCAAGCATGCACATGGATTAGGAACGTTAGCGGATACATCCTCTTAGTACCATTTACTGATCTGTTGTCCATGAATTTGTCCAATCTCTCTCTGAACCTGCTGATACTGTCTGCTTTCACAGGCTCCTGTGGCATCAAGTTCACAGTTAACTCACTGCCGTGATAATCTGTTTTAAATTGTTCTTCTCCCAGTTTCCTGTAGCACTGCAGGATTTGAAGAATAACAGTTCTTCATTCACTTTATCCATCAGCTTCAAGATTTTTTAAGCCTCTATCAAATTTCCCCCTCAGCTTTCTCTTCACCAGATGGAGAAGTCTCAGATTTTTTTGTCTATTGTCATAAGATAGCTGCTCCCTTGATCACTCCGGTTGCCCTTCCTCAGCTGTGATCAGAGCTGCACACAGTACTCACGATATGGGTGCACTGAGCTTTCATATATGGCAGACTGACAGCCTCTGTCTTGTTCTAAAAACTGTATAGGCTTTTATGATCTGTAGCAAAAGATCTTTAGATGTGTTTAAATTAGAAATCTAGTCTCACACAATTGAATGGTTGCCTTTGGGGCTCAGATAAAGCTGTGCAGTGTCACTGAAATAGAGCTGTTTGGTACTTCCAGCTTTCACAGTGTACAAAGGGACGTAGCATGTCACACCTGGGATAACATAACTATGCATTAAGCCATATAATCATATTAATGGTAAAAGGCTCCACAATGTAAGCATACAGGTAATTTGTAATATTAGACAGTTATGATCTATATAGCTTCCGACATACTAAGAACTTTTCAGTTAACCAAATACCCAATGCACATTTTTAGTACTTGAGAAGCTACTTGAAAATGCTCAGAAAATTTCTAGGTGGTCATAGAAGGCTGGAAAATGAACATTTAATACTGTTTTGCTCACCAAAGTTTTCTACAAGAAATTCTCCACACAATTTCCACTTGAACAACCTGCTAGTCTACTAGCAGAATTTCTGTGAGAATCAAAATAAATCTCTGAGAATGCTTTTGACTGCATAAAGTGTTATCCTTTCTACAGGCCTGAACCTGTAGCCAAGAGAGTCGTAAGAAACCTCTGGTCCTAATTTGTTTCTTCATCTGGTGCCAGCTCCTGCTGATACATCTGCTTATTCTTTTTCAGCTCTCTAAGTTACTGGATAGAGGATCTCTTTCAACAGGTGAGCCCCTTTCAGCCAGTGTAGCAGCTGGGGCACATGCATGTGGATTAATGGCACCTGAAACATGCCACTCTCAATATCACAGATGATTGTTCTTCTCCCAGCTTGGCTTTCCAAGATGATACCACCGCGCCAGTGCTCACAGGAGACGACCTGCTGTCTCTTCTGTTTTGCTTGGCTACAACTTTGGAGAAGGGAAGAATATATTACCAATAAAATTATGTCCTCTTTTGTGCATGACACTATCCTTGGTAAGATGTTTGAGTTTCAAGGTTAATAGCTTATTACTAAATGCAGGCTTAGTGTATTAGATAAACCTGAAGCAAGTACAGGTGTTTGTATTAGACATTTTGGAGATAAGTCTTTCAGCACGGTTTTCACCACTACTCTGGATTGGTAACAACAGCAAGTTTCTGGCATGCTCCCTAAAACTTGTTTCATAGAAACAATCAATCAATGTGTAAAAATGGTATGATACATTTTCAATATCTGTCACCTGCAGAAAATATACAACTGCTGAACATAGTGTGAACATATTTACTCTTCCTTGTCATACCTGTAAAATTCTAACTCTATGTACTGTATTTAGTGTAGGGAAAATAGGATGAAGAATAGGAGCTCCTTTTCTGACTAAATGAATCTGTCTGAGACCCTGAATTTGCAAGGAAAGACAGTATTTATTGGTGCCCAAACCTTTTGCAAATAATCAAATTCCTAGGGAGGAAAAAGAAGATACGTAATGTCTGTAGGCATGGGAAAAGCGACAAATTCATATTGCCAAAAAGCACATAAAAATGTGAAAATGCACTCTTTTTATAAAAACATACATATCAACAGCCTATAAAGTTTTCTTTGTCAAACTACCATTATCCAAGGAATTACTGATGAAACTTTAACTGTGATCTATGTAACCATAACAAAGACTGACATTTGCACAGCTTCAGAAAGAAAAATTACATGAAAAAGTCTTCTCTCACCTATGTGTGAATATCATGACATCGAGTCAAAATGACTGTCCACTGGAACTAACACACCATAGAAATGAGTGTGAAAGATAGCTGGGTAGATTGTCAGAGGCCTAAAGGAAAGGCATTGGTGTTCATAACGGTGATTTTCTGTTTACTGTGTCCAAACTTAGTTCAGATTTTACCCTAAAAATCAAGTGACATCAGCTTTAAGAGATATTTACCTTTAAGTGTGAAAAATATATCAAGCTGAGCAGTAGGAGGTAGCAGGAAAAGAAGAGCAAGATGGATTTTTATTTTTCAGTTCTGATTCAGTTTGTCTTGCTGAATGCCATATTACAGGCTGTTAAAGGAAGACCCATTACTCAGAACTGATGAAAATCAAATCTGCAGAATAGACCATAACTGCTCTTTTATTATAAAAAAAAATGTAATATATAAAATATCCATTAATTTTGCCCAGAAAATAGAAAATGTTAAATTACACAATAAAAGATTTGACCACTACATTACATTTTCAGTCATAAATACAACTTTCATAGCCTTCATTTTTTAAGGGATAGGATCGGTGTTTTTATTAGAGTTGGCAACAGAGTAAACTTGGAAAGTGTAATGGAAGAGTGTGCGATTAATTTTGAATATATTAAAATTCCATATATGTGTATTTACTTTTATATGTGTGTGTGTGCATATATTTTTCATTTATATATACACATGTATACACACATGCATACACAGCTCACAAAACTCAGGAAAGCCAGAAAAGGAAATAAAAGTGATATTAACCTTTAACAGAAAGGGTATAACCCCAAGCTACCAATCATTCTACCCTGAATTGTATCAGCATAGAATAGAACACAGTAAGCTGCCAAGTGCATTAACTATGGATTTTAGATTGGAATTTGGAGAGGGGGAGAGAAGAAAGCTCATTGTGCTCGCTCCATCATTATAATTAATAAAAAGAATGAAATAGACGATAAACTCAGTTTCCAAATAACAAGGGCCATTCAATGTTTATTTACATGGCTGTGGTGGATCTCTACTTTATATTCATATAAACAGGTAATAATGTCTTCATTTTCTTGCTAGAGGTCTGCTACACAGTCTGAGTATCAGATGGACTCATTTCAAACTTGAAAATACAATCTTGTTTCATATACTTGGTGCTTACTTGAAGTTTGATGTTACTAGCTTTGTTTAAATATCAATTGTACAAGTTGCAGTGTAACAAAATACATATAGCAGGAGCCAAGTCTTCAGAGCAGCTCCTATTGTTTTGCATGAAAAATGCACTGACTATAGTATTGCGAGAGTAAATGTGCTGTATGCTGAAAAATTCTGTCACTTTCTATTAGCTGTAAATTATCGACTAGTATAAACCCTAATTTCATTTGTCACATTCTGTTGCATTGCTGCTCTTCCTTGTTCCCATTCTGTCATTCTGGCAGGCCCACTCTGCCCCAGGTATCACGGCATCGCCATCTGCACCCGACATCTGTCTCTCTATTGATCACACGGGTTTAGCACTTGATCAAACAGAGCACGACAGAATACATCTCTTTTTGCAGTACTGCCAATGCCAACTGCTGCATGAAATCTATTACAAAAGCATTCTTTTACCTAGTTTCTGAAACTGCAAATAGGTTTCTCTTCTTTTAGAAGATTCTTAGGTTGTTTTTTTTTTCTTTAACTTGCTGTCATTTTTGTAGAGAAAGGTAAAAGCAGCAGGCTCCCAAAGCCAAGAAGTGAAGCATTTTTAACCCAGAGTATGCAAACTAAGAAATTGAAATTATTATTAATGAAAGAAATTATTAAATTGATTCCCATTTTTTTATTAAACATAAATTTTAATTTTGCTGTAAAATGGCAGTATAAAATAGACTAAACAAACACCTCAAAGATTCAAACATGGTGTCTGGAGAGCCTTAGCTGTCTCCAATTTAGATGGTTGAATCTAGCAAGTGACTTGGGGACCTAAGAAAGGTACATAACAACACACTGCTCAATCAGTGAGAAAAAAAAATAGTGCATCTGAGGACTGATCTGGCATGCTGACCTGGAGAACTGACAACAGGAAATTCTTGGCACCAAAGTACGTCTGAAATCACATTTCCTTCTATAAATGAAATACCTATAACCAGGTCTGGACACCAGATGCCTCCATATTTTTGTGAACAAAAGCAAGGAACTCTTAGTGTGACTACTTAAATAAGCAGCACTGATGCTTTAAAACACTGAGAAGGTGTGCACAACGTTTTGCATAGGTATTCTGTTAGAGTGATATGGGAACATAGGATAATTCAAGAGGGTCACCTCAGAGGCTTCAAGACAGCCACACCACTTAGACAAGCTGAACATTTCTCTTCTTTCAGGGGATGAAGAGCGAAAAAATCCTGCAGTAGCACGATCACAATACTCTTCCCCAAAACCATCTGTGACAAATTCTGACACCAAAGTGAAATAAAATTGCCTTGAACTTCATAAAATTAAGCTCTTTTTGCCAGTAAAATCATCAACACTGGTATAGGTCATGTTATGAATTGACTGTCTCAGGAGAAAGCTCTATCCAGGAATTGTGCAGTTAACAAGCTGCAATGCAATTCTACATCTTTGCAGAATAATTAGAAATGATTTCTAAAAAAAAAAGGTGAAATTCTGAAGCTGTATCTACTTCCCAAGGCCTTAGATATGCTTATGGCACACAAGGTGTTCTCAGCACTTAACAATTTTAACTATGATATTCCCACTGATTTTATGAGAAGTTCTCTTATAAGTTCTCCAATTCTCAAGTAGAGAGAAGTGCTGCTAGCCATAAGAAATGGGACATATAAGGCTAAGAAATTAAATTATGGACTAGCAGGAGTCATAAGGACAATATATCTGCTTCTCAGACACAGCATGAGGGATTAACAGAACCCAGGTATTTTACAATAAAGTCTTCATGCTTTCCACAGGTGGATACCATATTCCTGTCAATCCTAATGTATTTTAAATTCACTGGATAAACAAAAAAGACATGCACTTTCTAGAAACAAATGTTGTCTTTATATTTATGAACAATTCAATAACCCAATAGCCACATGCTGTTTTCCTTATTTATGCTACCTTGTCAAATTATGCTGAACAAAATTTGTCGCTATAAGCAATCAGATTAAATGCACCCCAACCAAAATCATGAACGTTAAAAGACTATTTTCCTTGTTTCAACTGACAGTATTAGTTACAACACAGGAATTAGACTGGGATCTAGCAATGTATTATTCATTAGATTTTTTTGTAGCCAAATACATTAGAGTATATAGTTATACCAACAAATTAATATTTTAGAGCTAATTGAAATTGTTCTTCCTATAAAGATTAAGCTTCTTCCCACCCTACACACTTCAGTCATTAAAATAACACTTTTAATGCCTTGTCTAAATGATGTCTCACATTAATGCAAAGCTATATTAAAGCACTCAAATGACCAGTTCTTTTGTAATGCATTCTATATGATCAGACACTGGGTCAAATCTGGGCAGTGTGTATGAAGTGGTATCAAGTGGAAGCTAATTAAAATATATTCTCTATAGAACTTTACAGAAAAAAGAGAACAGTAATCATCAGAAGGTAGAGTCTGAAAATGGCATTTC
Organism: Dicrurus megarhynchus; assembly: GCA_013399195.1. Lineage (NCBI taxonomy): Eukaryota > Metazoa > Chordata > Aves > Passeriformes > Dicruridae > Dicrurus > Dicrurus megarhynchus. The sequence goes on along the minus strand of VXAD01012225.1, from coordinate 2,112,408 downwards.
TGAAAGGCTTGCAATGTGATTTATTCTATTTGCATGAGGATACTTTTTGGAATAAAGGCTTAAGAATATGACAAGAATACTTCGGTTACAAGGTACCTTATTTTATTCCTAGCAATCTCAGTGATAACCTGTTTCTGGTTTGCCTCTTTCCTTACCCAAATCCATGATATACAGTATATTAGGTTTTTTTTTTTTTACTAATTTCTTTAATCCAAGGTTTATTACATCATGAAAGTTGATTCTTCTTAAAATAACAGGTGTTTTCTCTATTGTACTTTTACTGATTTAGGGAAGGGGGGAATTAATATGGCAAAGATTGTCTTCATATCTCCACATTACCCAAGAGGAAAGACTTTCATGAGACGCTGCCATTTTGTGCTTAAATGTAGGTAGATGTGTAGGAAGGGGGGAGGGAGGCTATAGTCAGGCTTGCAGAGTTAGCAAGGAGCAATTAGACTGCATGTGTTCAAGCTTTGGTCATTTTGTCAGATAAGGCATCAATCCCCCTTATCCACTGACTTATCTCTTTAAAAAAAAAAAATATGAATTTCAGGGATGTGGGTGTTAAGAAGATGGATGAAGCATTTTCCAGGGATAAGGTGTGGATCTTTTGTCTGATCTACTGCAGTAATTCTTACAGAATAATAATAATACCAAAAGCTAAATACTAAAATAATAATAATAATAATACTAAAATTAACTTCTTAGTTCCATCCAATGTGCTGAATTTGCTATCTCTATATAAAATACAGTGATGCAAGCATAAATATTGATTTTTCTTTTTCCTCAAAAAAATCTTCATTGTACTAACTGCTTATCTGTGGAATAACCTTTGCTTTCTTATATGTCTGGTTGTGGCAGACCTCTCCGTTCACAGTACATAGCATAGTAATGGTAAGTGTGCATTTTTTAGAAGGCCTGTGGGATGCCTTTTTTTCCCACTTAGATCTTCTCTTATTATTCAGGTGATTATTTGGATGTGAGCCAAATTACATATCTTGTAAAAATGGGACTTTTTGTTTGTGCGAACACTCCCGTGCTACAACTCTGATGTATTATGCAGAAGATGTGACTGCATTGCAGTAAACCACCCTAACTGAGGCAAAACCCCCCATGTTCCTTCTAATTTTTTTGTCAGGTTTTTTTTTTTTGGTTTTTTTTTTTTTTTTTTTTTTTGGCAGTTTAACTACTGTAATGGAGAAAGTGGCATCTGTGGATTAGCGGGAGCCCTGGCAGGCTGAGCAGCTGGAACTGGAACAGAGCAGGTTTTCACCTTTCTGTCCCTACATCTACACCAGCTTCAGTGACTGTGCTGTAGACTTATGTCAAGAATGAAAACATAAAACTTTAGTGTTTCTGGTTTTCTTTTTAGTTGCAAAAAAAAAATCCTGAGAAAATGCCATTTGGCTGTATTAATAATTGATAATAGATAACGCAGTTGTTGTAGTTTGCAACTCCTCACAACTCTCAGGGTAGGCTTCCTCCTCCCTTTCTCCTCAGCAGCACTAACCAGACCCTTACACACTGGCATAATGTTCCTGAGACTGGCTACTCCGCCACTGAGGTCATAAATCATTTCTTGGCCTTTGCTGGCTCAAAGAAGGGTCCTATTAGCTTAGACCAGAATCTGATCTTAACATCTATGTGGAGAAAAATAAAATAAATAAAATAAAATAAAACTGAAACAAAACTACCAAGCCACAATGCAGAAATTCATCAATACCCTTTAGCAGATCACCAGCTCGGAGAATGTCTGAAGCAAGTATCTTTGACAACCCAGCAAACTACTCCTTTCTCTTAGGAATCTCAGATGCCATTGGCATGTAAGGCTCAAATGTTGGGAATCAGGTGAGGATGCAAGGAAGAGTTTTATGCTATCTTTGCCTACAGTGCAATCATGCTTTATCATCTTCCATGAGAATCCCATTCTGTTTTTAATGAGTCAGTGATTCCTTTTCGCCTGAGACCCAAAGCATGGCAAGAAGGACTTAAAAAATCAGGGCAAATAACAGGGGATATGAGAAGAGAGTAACAAAATAATAGAAGGGCATTTGCATTGGTTTTGACATCTGAAGGAAGTGTTTTGGTTACCAAGTCTGCCGTCCTGCCTACTGCGTATCTCAGCATTTTCCCAGTAACTCTGGAAACGGCTTGTGCTTCACAAGTTGTGGTCACATTTTTCTTTTCTTAAAGTATGTGGACTCCATTAAAAGAAACAAAGCAACAGACAATACATCACAATTAAACTGTTCCAAGGACTAATTAATCTCAGTGTCTAAAAAGTGCATTTATTTCCAGTTTGAGCTCTTCTTGCTGTCCAGCCTTTGGATACTGCTGTATCTTTTCTGGTGGGTTAGAGAGCCATTAGGAAAAGAGAAGGAGAAGATAGCAGTAGATACAGGGATAAAACCAAATGCTATTTTGAAAATGCTAATATAAACTGGTGATCTTTGAAATTCAGATAAAAGGCTAGACTTTTCTAATGTACTCCAGTAAAAATATTTAAGTGTATTATTGTTTTCATTTCAAAATGATCCAATACAGCCCTCAGGAAGATCCTGTTTATACTGCAAGAACAGCTTTAATCCCGTAAGAAAACTTCAGATTAGCAGAAGCATCAGAGACACATTTAGCCTGTCTTTCTCTGGCCAAGTTATGGACTGAAAATTCACGTGGAGCCAGGACTGCAAAGATGCAGTTATTTCTTGCCGTTCTGTAAAGTACGTTTGTGAACTACGTGTTAGCTTTCGTTTTCCCCCTGAGCTTCCAATTGAAAATACCATTTTACAATAATTATCTAAATTCATCAGTAAAATCTGTGAAGTTAGACAGATGCTCAATGCACTACAAAGTTCAAAAGGTAGATGACCTTGTGACGTTCTGAACATAAAGGAAAAATATAAAGGATCATATATGCTAACCATGTTTATAGTAAGCATTTGTGGAAATACATGTTTACATAAATATGTATATAAACCCAGCAAGAATTTACGTAATTTCTATGCACATACCTTTGCTCTCATTCAGATACTGTTGCAGTCCTTCCAGATACCAAAATTAATAAGAAGTGAAAGGAAAGGAGACTGTCAATAACAGCATACAATTTAAAATTGAAAACTGTATGGAAAATGCTGGGATTTGAGCTACTAATCTTCAGATTAACCCCTATGGCTCACTTGGGAGATGGTTGTATGAAATACAAACAGCTATTACATCAGCTTTTACAATTGCAGATGAAGCTCATGATGGTCAAACTAAAAGCAACACACTTCAGAAACATGTAGGATTTTTTTTTCCTGAGGATGCAGGACAGCAGATAAAATATCAGTGTTCTGTGCACAGCTTTAAAGATTAACAAATCTAGAGGTTTTTACATGTAGCTTCAGATCATGGCATACCAGACAAGCTCTTTATTTTTTGAGTACGTCCTTCAACACTAAAAGCAGTACCTATCTCTTTGGATTGCAATTATACATAAAAAAAGAAAATTAGTGCATTAAATATGAGTAATATGCATGACCTGTGCAAAATTGTTATGATCACTGTAATTACTGGTGGTCATAATTTATTAATATTTATTAAAATATTAACTGACCATTGCTTAACAGGTTCTACAAAAACCACAGGCTAGTTAGTCCTGAGATTTACAATTCTTGTATAAAAAGAAATTAGAGAGTGTAATTTTTCTTCTTTTAAAATTCGCTGTCTTTTAATTCCAAAAATTCAAGGTAGACTAGGTAATAAACAAATTACCTGATTATTAATAAATTACAAGTATTCTATCAATTTTAATGCATACATTTTACAGTCATTGGGTTTTTTTATGGAATTTATACAATATGAAAATTCTTTAAATGCAATTACTTGTAGCTTCATTTGTGGATTAGATCATCACTGGAAAGATAAAACTACAGACTAAAATCTATTTTCAAGTGCTCTGGAATAAATTTGAAGTAACTGAATAGCTTGAGCATATCTGGGCATAGAAAATCAAAGTAGTGTATTAGTTCTACATATATGCAAAATTAAGGCTATAACTATTCTGATTCCACAAAGCAGTACCTTGTAGAAATAGTGAGAAATGCAGGTAGTTTCACTGCTTATCAGGCTATTTGCCACCCCTTACATACAGGATCTATGTGTTGGCACACTCACTCCAAAGTGATGTTGTTTGTGACCCCATCGGCATGGCCATGAACAAAATACCAAAAATAGCTGCAGAAATGGGAATATGCAAAGATTAATTCTGTAAAGCATGGGGAGAAAAGTGAGTGGAATACGTAGGAAAATTTACACCCAGGAACAGAAAACATGATCTGTCCTGTGTTGTTTAAAACAGCAGAAAGACAGGATGGAAAATATCTTAAGTGAATTAACGGAATACAGCTGGGGCAATTTGTATTTTTGACAAGATAAAAAATTATTTTCGGGTATTTCTTAAATCTGGATATAGTCTGGATAACTTTGGTAACATAATAAGTAATTTGGTAAAAAAAAAAATTACACTGGAGAAACTGGGATTTTCTTACTTTACATGCAACAATGTTATTATTATTTAGCATTAAGACCAAACATTCCCCAAAAGATTAAATCAGAATTATTTATTAGAAATATGGAGGTGGAGTGTGAAAAAGAATTCTTGGGAACAACATTTCAACATTTGACATTAGATTGAAAAAAACCCCAATTTCTTGAAAACAGTTCTTATTTAGTAATTTGACGAGAAATTTTGGAAATCAGACAATGAACACCCTACTTTCTGAAGTCAGATCTCCTTGGCCCTCAGCCCATCACTAGGAACTTAATCCCATCATTTCTGACAAGAGTGATTTAAGCAAATGTACTGTCTTGAATGGCACAGGGTCCACAGCCTCAGTACACGGCCCTGGTCGCTGAGGTCAGTGGCTCTGATGCCAGCTCGTTCTGCAGCAGAGCACTCCAGTGTGGCGCCCAGAGAGTTTCCAAACTGGGAGAACTTCATGTGGAACCCAGAGAGATGCCAGGAGCCCACAGCTCACATCAGCTGTCAGGACCTGGCAAGGCCAGGAGCAATGGTGGCCAGGCCTGGGAAGGGCCTGACAGACTGACAGTTGGCATGGTATGGAGCATTCCCTGTCCCCTCTCTGCATGGCTGAACACATGAGTTAAGGGGTGGGGGGCAGTGGTGACAAGTGCTGCCTGATGCAGCAGGTGCATCTCCTCTGAAGCTGCTCCACCTCCCCAGGGGCCCTGGCGTAATAGGTAGGAGGCTCTGCAAGTGGAATTGAACAATGACAAGGACAACAGTTCATACAGTGTGGAGGTGTCCTGGAGGTTAAGCTGCCCTAGGACCCACGTCAAAACTGCTTTCATAAAGAAAAAATGACGGGTCACTGTGATAGGAGGCTCTCTCCCGAGGGGAACAGAATAATCAATATGCAGTCTGGACCTACTTCTTAGAGAAGTTTGTGCCTCCCTGGTGCATGGGTTAAAGATGTGAAAGGTAAACTTCCTACCCTGGAATGGCCCTCAGGTTATCAGCCATTATGGATTTTTCAAATGGGCAGTGATGAAGTGGCAACAAGAATGTCGAGGACAATCAAAAGAGCCTTCAAGTCTTTGGGACAACTAGTTAAGGCATCAGGACCAAAGTTGCAGGGAATGATGACGGAAGAAATGGATAGAGCCAGAAGAATAGTATCTGGTTTGCAATTTAGGGTTATTGGCAGAATTTTGGGGGTTTTCATCATGTGACACCAAGCCTGCTGGCAAAGAAGGGGTGCATCTGTCTCAAAGGGGGAAGGACACAGGAGTTAGCAGGGCTCACTGAGAGAGCTTTAACCTAGATTTTAAGGGGGAAGGGGATAAAATCAGAAACACTGGAGATAAGCCTGGGGTGGCATGCAGTGTTTGAGTGATGGTGTGCTAGTGAGGTCCTTCAGTCTGGTTTCTTGGTAGATGCAGGGGATGGAGATCCATGAAACCACAAGGATGAAAGGCTTATTGATGTGCTATAAACCATAGAAGAGCCTGAGAACATTCATGTGGGAGTTAGAGCTTCTTCCCCTGAAAAAGGCAGAGGGCTCAATAACCCAACTGAAGTGCATTTACACCAATTCACTCAGCATGGGCAGCAAACAGGAGAAACTGGAAGCAATTGTGCAGTAGGAAAATTAAGACAGTTGTTATCATGGAGACATGGTGGGATGAGCCACACAACCGGAATGCTGCAATGGATGGCTATTAACTCCTCAGAAGGGAGAGGCAAGGAAGGGGAGGCGGTGGGGTAGCCCTCTACGTTAGCAATGTTTTGATCGTCTAGAGCTTGATGATGGTGAGGATAGGGTTGAGTGTTTCTGGGTAAGAATCAGGGGGAAGGCCAACAAGGCAGTTATCATGGCAGGAGTCTGTTACAGGCCTCCCAACCAAGATGAAAAGGCAGATGAAATATTCTATAGGCAGCTGGGAGAAGTCTCACAATCCCTTGCACGTGTTCTCATGGGGGACTTCAACTAGATCAAGATCAATGGCCTGAGGCCAACACTATGAGATTCAACAAGGCGAAGTGCTGGGTCTTGCACTTGAGTCACAACACCCTCCTGCAATGCTACGGGCTTGGGGAAAAGTGTCTGGAAAGTTGCCTGGCTGAAAACGACCTGGAAGTGTTGGTCAACAGCCGGCTGAACATGAGCTGGCCGTGTGCCCAGGTGACATCCTGGCTGGTATCAGAAATGCTGTGGCCAGCAGGATTAGGGCAGTGATTGTCCTGTTCTCAGCACTGGTGAGGCCACACCTTGAATCCTGGGTTTAGTTTTGGGCCTCTCACTACTGGAGGGACACTGAGGTGCTGGAGTGTGTCCCAAGAAGGGCAATAAAGCTGATGAAGGGTCTAGAGAGTAAATCATACGAGCAGCAGCTGAGGGAGCTGGGGCTGTTTATCCTGGAGGAAAAGAGGCTCAGGGAGACCTTATGGTTCTCTACAACTACCTGAAAGGAGGTTGTAGAGAGTTGGGGGTTGGTTTTGTCTCCCATGTAACAAGCAACAGGACAAGAGGAAATGGCCTCAAATTGCACCAGGGGAGGCTTAGGTTGTACATTTGAAATATTTTCTTCATGGAAAGAGTTGTCAAGCATTGGAACAGGCTGCTCAAGGCTGCTAGAGTCACCATGCCTAGAGGTATTTAAAAGGCATGTCAATCTGGCACTTAGGGACATGATTTAGTGGAGGACTTGGCAATGCTGGGTTAATGGTTGGACCCAATGATCTTAAAAGTCTTTCCAAGCTAAACATTTCTATGTCTCTGTGCTTCTAATGTGAGACTGACTAACTTGTTAAAATGAAAATTAAGGCCTATTCCATGCAGTCTTGCACAGTGGTCTTTGTTTGCTTTTCTAATGAATACCTATGAGGTCAGAACATGCCATTTTTGGCTGACCTTGCCCTGTTGGGTTACACAGGTGTGTAAAAGATAGCCACTAGCACACCCGGGATTAGGGATGCTTGCTGAAACTCCTGATTACTTGCTTGACTCACATGGAAAAGCAGTCTGTATTTTTTCTGATTAAAGCATCAGAAAATTCCACTTCAGTGGTGTGTAAAATTTTTATAAACTCTATTCTGAAACAACATTATCATTATGGTAGTCAGACTGTAAAAGATTGGCTAAATGTGCTCAGCTGTATTTCTCATTTTTTTTCTTCCCTTCTAAATATCTTCATATAATTGTCTTTCTTATTCTGTATTTTTATCTAACTTTTTGCATTATAAATATGCCTTTGTATACATGTGTAAACATGCTCCAGCACCCCCAGAATCCTTTCTGTGCACATGAAGTACAGATTATTAATTAATATGCCCACTAGGATGAATATCACTGCATTTAAAGTTGTTCCTTTAAATTTACTATTAAGGTTAACATTACATTATTTAATGAAGGAGCAAAGCTATTATGTTTTTCAGACCAAGTTTCAAAAGTATTCAATATACTGCATGTTTACAAGGGAACAGAAAAAGGCAGCCTGGCTTTGGAATATGAATGTAATCTCTACAAAGACCCAACTGTTTCTTGTTTATGACAAAGGAGTAAATAATCCATTGATCTGGCAGCAGGGCACCTGCCTTACCAACCGACTCTGTATCAGTGGTCCCTGAACCCTCATTATTTTTCCTCAATTAAAGTTCATGGTCTCCTAAAGTCTGTGCTGAGCAGATGTACAACTGTTCTTGACTGCTGAACACAGAAGAATCACAAATTTAGAAAACTACTGCCATTTCATAGATGCTAGAAGTGCATCATTTGTTGTGGTGCAGAAACATTATAAACAATATGTCTCTTTTATAATCTGCTAAACCCTCACACTACAAAAAAAAGAATATTAAAGTTCAAAAACTGTCACATAAGCAGCGCGTTATGAATACTGTAATGTATTTTTTTATTATTCAAATAATGCTTACTGAAATGAAAAAATAAAGTCCTCTGAGGGGTATAATGTAAAAAATGTGACTTATATTTACTTAGAATTAGAGAAAATTGATGTATGAGCAGAATCAAACTGGAATCAATGATCTGAAGAGAAATTCAAAATATAATAACAGATAAATCACCAAAAGCAGAATTAAAGTTATGTTTGCTGTATTATCACTTTAGTTCTTTGTAATTGCTTCTTTTGCAGAAATAGGGAAGTCCAGAGAAATATCAGAAGGGCAATACTACTTGCAATTATAATGCAGCAAGACTCTACCTGCACAATTCATCTAAAGGATACAAATTTTACATGAAACAGCCTGTTAACTCAAGGCTTAAGTAATGTAAGATATGAAAAGAGACCACATTATATACATATTCCCTATAGTGTATAGTGCTATACACTAGAAGGAAAATCACTTCTCAATAAGGCATAGGGAGATGCTCATTTCCAGCACCAATCAGCTTAAGAAGCAAACGAAACCCACATTTGGGGGGGACAGTTAAAATTCATACATAGCATTTGTCAGTCTGTCTCCAACATGATTCCAGCACAGCTCTGTTGCCACAGTATGTGCTGGATTGAGTGCAGCAGATTGTGAGTCTATAGGTCAGAGTATGTGCTTGAAGCATCAACAGCTACACCTGTCGTTTTAGTTTTTCTGGGAAGAATATGTTATTGTTAACACTGCAACACACTTTAGCCACAATCTGACTTTGAGGCTGGGCACTGAATTTTGAAAGACTCAGATAAAATATTACCATTCACGATGAGGTGGTTGGTGTTTTCTGTAATGCCTGACGAAGATACTCCCACTAAGGTGATGTATATAAGCCTGTTTGTACTTGGAGCTTGGCTTACTGACTTAGGTTCTTCTGTGAGACAGTAAACCAGTGTTTGTAAAATGAAAAATGCAGGAAAAGGATTTGAGAAGGGAGGGAATTATTAAGAAACTCATTGTTCAGCCAAAATTATAGAAAATATTACTGCCTGCAATCTTATTAGCAGAGGTCATTTTCTCCTTTCGGCTTTCACAACTGTGAACTTCTCCTGGCTTATTTTCACAAACATTTTGCAGAAAGCTACTTAATCTAATGAAATTGCCACCCGGTAGCTCACTTAAAACTACTCACGCTGAACTGATGATTCAATCATTATAGTGTTTGTTGAGGACGTAAGCACCTTTGGACAAAAGGTAATGTTGGTATTTTGAGTGACTCAGAAATTAACAAAGGTAAGTACTGCTGTGCACTGGGGGATCAGTTAGCTGTGAAAAGGGCTTTTCTTGAATTTAACGCCAACTGGACACCACACATTAGCATGCAAAGCTCTGCACGTTTTACTTCACAGAATAAATGGCAGAATTGCTAGGTAGTTCCAGTCCTGCACTAGAAAGAATAAAAATAAGCATGAAATATGAATTTTTTGTTTGTGCAGTACAGGATGTGATTCTGCATACCAGCATATGGGACATTTAGTGGGTGATAGTGTAACTTGAAAACAAGTATGTATTAATAAATTACTTGTTAAACCTAAAAGACCATGCTAATACATAACTACTGTCTTGCCTCAAATAGATTTGTGTACACACATGATATACCCATGAACTAGACAGAAAAAAACAGAGGTAGAACACAGACCATTTCACTCCAGCAGTACAGCTGCACAGTTATGAGGATTAGGAGACAGTCTTTATTAGACAACAGAAGCTGAAGGCTTTCTTGATGCATTGATATCAGGTACGATTCTAAAAGGAAACAGGATCAAACACCAGCAAAATTATTAAGCTCTGACACCAGTGCAGTTAACAGTTTCTGTGAAGTAATTCTCATGACTCACCCTGCCTGTCAGAGAGCTGCTGTGTCCCACTGCATTTCTCCGTCCTCACCTATCTCCCGGAGGAGGGGTGATGATACCAAAACAGCCTCTTAGCTGGCAGCAGGCCACATTTTCCCTAGCCTCTGCAGAACTGATGGCAGCAGCTTCCCAGCGGTGCCAAAGCAAACAGGGCTGCTGGCTCCCTGGAGGCAGCAGGGACCAGCAAGCAGCAGTGCTTGGGAAAAAAAACCAGGGGTCTCAGTCCCACAAGCTCTGCTTTGCCATGGAGCCCTTCTTTACCAGATGGTGAAATCTGCAGGGACAGGCTTCAGCTTTCCACCAAAATTGGATAAGCTCAAAAGCAATAAACTTGTCAGAGGAAAAATAAATCCAGTGTGCTCCTTTCAAAAAGCCCCCCCTTTCACTGACTTCCTGTCTGAAAACATTACTGATATCACATGCTGTGGTACTTAGACAATTTTGGAGGCACAGGACTGGCTGAGGATCAAAAGTTGGACACATCCGTGCAGCTCTAGTGCTCTGCAGGAGTGGGTGCTGACACACCTGCTGTTTTGCTGAATTATTCATCTCTGTACAGCAGAAAGGCAAAAGCCAACACCTCCTGAACTTAGGGAATAGAGACAATGAATGAAAAATAAATTTTATAGCTTTTATGCAGCCTGTTCTACCTTTCCTCAGGAAGTGTACAAAAGAATCAATTGTTCTGCAAACCAGTGCTTATACTTGCAGATGTGGAAAGAGGCCATCATTGCTGCGGAGCGGCACTTAGTGGTTCCTGGAAAGCACGAAGCCCTAACAATGTGCTCCAAAAAGCTCGCAGACACTTAAGTATTAACACAGACTTTCTCTCTACTGCTTCTTTGCTCAAAGTATAAACTATATTTGATGGACCAGCCCTTTGTGGAACTGGCCTAAGATCTCCAGGCTAACAGAGCCCTTTGAACATTTTGTATTATTAACACATGAAATTCTACACTCATTTTTTTTCAGAGCAAAACCTCTAGAAACTCAGCTTGTTTCAGATTCTCCTGTCACCTGCAGTATCTTTTTCTTTAAAATGTACTGCAGCATCTCTGAGCTGGAAACATGTTGTTTTTTAAACTATCCCCAAATGTCACAGTAGTGATCAAAAATACCTTCTCTTGAAGCATCACTGTTTCACAAACCCTTGGGCTGACTTTTCTCTGCATGTGTAACAAGACAGCAGTAGATGTTGCAGAAAAAATATACTTTATTTCTGTGTCTGTGTAAATATAGTTCTCATTTCTAAGACTCTATTTCTTTTAGTATGTCCAAAAATTTAGTGTAGTGGTGTATCAGTTGAAATATATCAAATGGCTTTGACATTGAAAAGACTCAGTTTTGAAATGTGCCAACTTCCAGACTCCACTTTAGCTTCACCTGACACAAACTATTATTAAGGTTAATAACTAAAAAAAAAAAAAAAATATAAATATATAGATGCAAGTTCTCAAGGATTTTGTCTCATTTTGCTGTCAAGTGGAAGAAATGGAGGCTAGGTCCTAGCCTGAAAATTACAGAAATGCTGGGGAATGCTACTCATTGGTCTCATGTACTTCCTATGCTGTCTGGTCTGGCACTGGAAAACTTGCTTTCAAATCCTGTCCTAAATTTGAGTGATGGCAGGTCAGGTATGGTCCTTGATGAGGTGCAGAATTTGTTCTGATTACCTCCGTAATTACTTTTTAATATTATTAAACTTTTACATGAAGTAATTTCTCTCCTGATTGATCCACAAAGCTCAGATCAAAGGCCATCTAATTATAAAAAGTTACAGATCCATCTTCTTCATTTGAAAATACCTCTTGGTCAAGAGCTGAAGCAAAGTTCATAATCACACTGCAACTCTCAGAGCATTCTAAATCACTTAAAAGCAAAATATAGATAAATAATTTATTTGCTGATAAAACAGCAGAAAGAAATCCTTCCCCTACTGCAAAACCAAAGGAAGTTCCATTTTTTCGAGGTCTTGGTTATAAATATAAGATAACATGAGCATAGAAATTATTTCAGTTATGCTTTAATAGTGGTTAATAAATCAAGATTGCATATTAAAGTATACATTGACATTCTAAACCTCAGCATAATATTTAATCAAGCAAACTACTACTTTGATCTCCATATTTCCGAGCAGGGTTCAAAGTCTGTTCTACCACTAGTGAAACCATCAGAGAACCAATAGTTTCTTTCCTCAAACTCTGTAGGAAATACAGCGAGCAAAATACATTGGAAATAAAAACTGTAGACAAATTGAGGTTAAATGATTTATGGATCATATTTTTCTTTTACCTTGCAAAAATCTTGGTTAGCTAAAGAACTTGTTGCAGATCTGTTAGAGGCACTCTGGTAAGGCAGAAATACATAGGCTGCCATTGGGCCAGTTTGAAATTCATGAATTCAATCTACCTTAACTGCTTTCCTAGAACATATAAATGTTGTATTCTCATTGTACATTAAAAAATAATATTTCTAAATGGATTATCAGTAATGATGCACCAAAATGCAGCTGTGTGTAGCCACTGGGCCTAATTGACAGCAGTGTTAGCAAAAGTGCATGAACCTCAGTGAACCCTGTTAGATAAGGGAGTATCTCAGCTGTAAGAATAGAGGAGTAAATTCGATGTAACAAGCTGTTAAAGTCAATAATGGAAATGGATATTCATATAATCACAGAATGCTTTGTGTTGGAAGATACTGTAAAGATGCCCTGCCATCTGCAAGGACACCTTCCACTAGACCAGGCTGCTCAAAGCCCCATCCAGCCATCTCTTGAACGCTTTCAAGGGTGAGACATCCACAACTCCTCTGGGTAATCTGTTCCAGTGTTTCACAACCCCCACAATAAAGAATTTCTTGCTAATTTATAAACCTACCCTTTTTCAATGTAAAGCCGTTACCTTTGTCCTGTCATTACAGGCCCTTGTAAAAGGTCCTGTTCCAGCTCTCTTGTAAGCCCCCTTTAGGTACTGGAAGGCCCTCTAAGGTCTCCACTGAGCCTTCTTTTCTCCAGACTGAACAACCTCAACTCTCTCAGACTGTCCCCATAGAAGAGGTGCTCCCACCTTCTGGTCATGGCCGACCTCTGGACCCACTCCAGCAGTTCCACAGGTCCCCAGAGCTGGACACAGAACTCCAGGTGGGGTTGTATGAGAGCAGAGGGGGAGAATCCTCTCCCTCGCCTTGCTGGCCATGCTGCTTTTGATGCAGCCCAGGGTGTGGCTGGCTTTCTGGGTTGCAAATGCCCGGTGACAGGTCATGTCAAGCTTCTCATCAACCAACACCCTCAAGTCTTTCTCCTCAGTTCTCTTCCCCGGCAACTGCCCAGCTTTTGGACACTGTTGTCTCCCTCCGTGGAACAAGAAAATGGCGTAATTTTTAAAAATGTATATATCTGTGATTAACAGTATTTTGGTATCCAGGTCCATTTAGCCTGACAGTGATTTGGTCCTGAAATGCTATACTATGTGGGTAAGTCAGATCTCTCCCAGTCAGCTGTTTACTTCATGTGTATTTAACCAAGCCCTAAAAATATAATCTCTATGTTTCCAGTAATCAAATTAATATGAAAATTGACAGGTAAAGACATATGAAAACAAAATTAATACATTTTAAGAGAAATATATTTTAAGAGAAAACCTAAATAGATATTTTTTAAAGCAGTTTGTGACTGGGCAATGATAATGTATGATGTGAAGTACAAGGATTTGTAAGAAATCACTTTCTTTTCACTAACATTACCACACTAATATATTTAACATAGACATTTACATGCTTTGCATTTTAAGTGCCTCTGAAATTCAAGCACCAAGCCTGCACATTTCAGCAGCACCATCAGATGTAATGAGTTATGGTACTATCGGCATGTTGATAAGCTATAGCCCAAAGAAGAACAAGAAGGAAGTATAAAAAATATGGCCAGAGGATGGGATAAAATTATCAGCGAGTGTGTTTTCCTGTTTGGTTTTAATCTACATTTAATTAAATTCTTATCTTCTGTGTACTTATGGTCGCATTTGAATGGCGAGACTGCATTCATTATGAATGGTAAAACTTAACTCGGAGAACATTTCATGTGGCTTCTTTAAAAAAAAGGAAAAGGAAAAATACTGTCTTTATTCTTTACACTTAGGTCTTTTTAAAGAAGGGTTAAGTTACTTTAGGCTCGAATGCTGTTCTGCACTTAACCTTTAGGTTAACTGATTTCTAAACTTGCTCTTTAATATTTTTTTAAATAAAAAATATATCATTTGGAAATGTTAATATCAAAATTTTGGTTGAATATAGTCATGAATAGGGGAGTAATGAAACACACTAAAGTGTTTCTTTCATTCTTAAAACCAGAAAACCTAAGAGAAAATTTCCACTACTAACAACAAATACGTGTTTTGGGCTGCATTCAGAACTACTTATAGCCATCAATTTCTCTGAAATTAAAGGACATTAAAAAAATCTCAACAATGACATTTGAGAATCTTAGTTTGTATTACTGTTTTTTTCTGTTTTCCAGATCACTGGGCTGACCATGCAGTTCTCCTTGGGCAAAACCCAGATTTAATCTTGTGCAAATGAGAAAGGCAGAATTGGGTTTTTTGTTTTACTTATTAGTTTCAAAGGTATTTTGGGGGGCAGAGGACAAGTGATATCAGAAATGATACTACCAGCACAAAAATAATATCTAGGCTAAATCATTAAAAGATACAACAAAGCGAAACAAAATGGAAAGCCTTCTGCATGTCCTTATCAGGCACTACAGCAACTACTACACCATATATATTTTAAAACATTCAATTTATCTATCATTTTCAAGGAGATGCTATCTGGCAATGCAAAATCATATGACACTGTGTCCGAAATATCCCTGTGACTTTTATATTGCATACATTTATTTTCTTTCTTTGAAGGGCCTATCCCCAAGACACTTTAAAGACATCTGAGAGGTACAATGCATTCACGCAAACCCAAGCCCTACCAAAATGAAACCTTCTCAAATTAAACACATTCCTGCAGTAGCGAATACTCATTTTCCTGAGCTAACCTCCACAAAAGCCCTTGAAAACCAATCGGCTTTGAAGTGTGGGTTGATAATTAACAAATATAGGGAGCTACTGCAGGTAGAACATTTCAGGGTCAAAAGTTCTACTAAGAAAATGAAAACATTGGCACCAGAAAATAATTGTTTTCTTGCTCATTTGGTTATTGATTTTCAACTCCCTCTTCTCCCAGAAGTTTGGATTTTTACATATCTTTCCTTCATCCTTACCCCACTCTTCAAGTATTATACTACTACTTAGAGATGAAGGACAGGGGGAAAGGCTGGAAGGAAAGGAAAATCATGGGAGAAATTTTAAAATTATAACCAATATAGATTTTGTTTAATGTATTTTTAGAGCCCACTGGATCAAAGATGTGCTATTAATGGTGAGTTTTGCTTGATAAAGGGCCAGCCGAGGTCTGAATCAGCTGACAGCTCCGTAGCTTTACGCTGCAGTTTCTCATGAAACATATTGCCATGCTGTGATTGTTCAGGTTTAGAAGCAGAGGTAACTCTAGCAAAGTCCTCTTCCAAGAGAAAATGTTGCAATAATTTCCCTAGGCAAATACAATTAAAAAAAAAAAAAAAAGCTCCCCCACCCCAGCATCTCCAATAAACTTTAA
>VXAD01012225.1:2091443-2096409 GCA_013399195.1 Dicrurus megarhynchus | reverse complement strand
AAAAAGCTCCCTCACTCCAGCATCTGCCATTAAGCTTTAATAAAGATGCTGAGATTGATAACTGAGTCATGTATCTTCTGTCATCATTGCTGGGAGAAAAGTTATTGTCATTTCTTTCACCTGTATCCAACTGTGTATCGATGTTACTAGAATTTGTCTTTCTTAAGTGTTTGCCAGCTAATTCACAGCTAAGCCACAATTTAAGCTGAAGTAAATCACTTCACCGCATCTGTCGGATCAGTTTGGAGAGACAACACAGTCCTGGCTTTAATCCTTTAAACACTGAGATGTGTAACTATGGCACTGAAAGAAGGGAAGGTGGCTGTCCCACATTTCCTCTTCTTACTCAGATCTGAGGTAAACTGAATCACTCTCTCAAACATCTGTCTCTGCAACAGGATTATCAGAGTCAGGCTGACACTGATCCCAATTTAAGTGCCTCAGATACATGCCTAAAATTAGGGGGAGTCTGGACCGTAGAGCATGGTACAGTTGCCATTCAGGAGAGATCACACAACACTTTTTCCCACTGTCTGTTCAGATGGCATTGTGTCCTTCTGCAGGTAAGAGGTGAAGCAGTTTGGGAGACACAGCAAAAGAAGTACAGGAAAAAATACCCTTTCTTAGAAGAATCAGTCAATCATTACTCTTAGATTTAGGAACCATATTAATGTGGTCACTTTCCTATGCATTTCATGTAATTTCCAACAAGCTCTCGTGGTATGGTGTGAGAGCTCTGGGAAGATGTGCTGCCAAAACCTGCTAAAAACATCATTTGCACCACTTTGCCTGTAAATCTATTTTATTGGTATTAGCTGTGTTAGGATAAAAATACCAACTCTGCTTGGAAAAAAAAAGGTATATATAGCCAGCTAATCAATTGCATAACTTTTCTAAAAATGTCTTCAGCATGATGACATTAGGCAACTGTGAACCTGTTAGCTTCCAGCTCTGCTGTCAGTGCTATGATATAATGAATGCCAGCATGGTGTTCCAGTCAGCTACTGCCACCTGCTCCGCTCTGGAAAAAGAAGTCTCTTTTTTTGGCAGCCATCAGATGCCATACCCAGTGCCCACTGGCAAGAACAATGACTTTTTGCCATGGTCTCCTTCACTTAAGAAAGTCTTAAAAAGAGGCCTAATGGAGAAGGAAGATAAAAGTGCTGCAGTGCAGGGGTAGAGGACCCCAAAGGGGACAGGTACAGTAGTAGCCCCTGGACATGAGGGTGCTCAGGGTGAAAGTTGATTCAGAGAATGATCCATCTATCTTACTGCTCACAGAGGACTGTGACCCTGGCTCTGAGTGGGTCTCCAGTAAACTGCAGGCTTAGCCAAAGCAGAAAAGCAACTCCCATTTTGCGCCAGTTCAGTGCCTGGATGGGGGCTCCAACCTCTTCATATCTCTCTGCATGTACGTCTGTATGTGTGTATGATAGCACTGTGTCCCTGGACTCACCCAGATGAGGTCACCACAGCAAACTGGGGCATGCAGGAGGCTGTCTCTATCTCTGACACTGCTCTGTACTACAGGCACTGCACAAGGGCAGAGGTGTGGCCCAGAGGGCAGGGAAAAAAGAATAACCTTATTTCTCTCTTCCCCACTTTGCTGACTAGACTTACCTGACTGGTAGGATTCATACTTTGTCTTAGCCCTAAGATGCAGAGAAACTGAATTTACTCAACTGAGAGGGTTATCTGTTGATTAATGAAAGTCCAGTTTGATGGAATATCGTCCTAATCACAATGCACACTGACCAAATACTGCTATAAATGAAAGGGAAAGAGCATTTGCTTTCTTAATGGCTACAGCAACTGGGCTTTAGATTGGCAATTTTAGCAGTATTATGCTGAACTAACATACACACAATCTACCATAAGCCTAATGCACTGATTTTAATAGGTAATGCTGGCATTAAATGCTGCTCTATATTGGGACAAGCCTGTTGTATTTATGTTTTTCTAATGTGCACAAGCATTTACATGAACTGCATTTTTACTTCACAGGGTTTTTTGCTGGAGTAAGAGGCACAGATTTGCACAGTGTACTTCAGGTTTATGTATAACAAAAAACAAAAAGAGAGAAATTATACTATTCATACTGCTTGTGAACAAAAGCATGACTGTAGTTCATGAAAAGTGAAGCAGTGAGTTATGACAAACCTGCCCTCACAAGCCTACAGTGATGATAAAGTACACAAACCCAGACACATACCACATTCCACAATTCCTTGCAAACTCTAAGCCTGCAGTTTGTTGTGACGCAAGCCTTGACATCTGTAGCTAAAAATTCTGACTTTCTGTTGTATTAAAGTAAAACAGAAACAACTATTCTTCCATTTATTTTAATTTCATCTAGTGTTCAAATGACTGCCAAACCATGACAGAAGTTGCTGTATAAAGAAACAACACTTCTTTTAGTATAGACTGACATTAAGGCTGATCTTTTTAATGTCAGATTTCTGTATTTTGTAGGCATTTGGGTGAGGGGGGCAATGTTCTCTGAATTATAAGGCTGAGACTTTTTCTCTGTTTACAACTCTCATAACAAAAAGGTTTTAAAATACTCGAACAAAAACCAGTGCCACATCCTACTGAAACTTGGTGAAATCAACCACTGACAGCATCCCACAATGGTCCTGGTCATACTGCTTCTCACGTTTGCAGACTTATTCAGCACTGTCATCATTTTAGCACATCTGATTATGACTCTTTCTAATAGGAATCATCAACCTGGAATCAAGCTGACAAGGTTTTGCGAGGCTGTCTTTTTCATTGCTAAGGATTCATCTTGTTCACAGATCTTTATGTTTTTTAATTTAAAAAGCATTAACTAACACATCTGAATGGTTTATGTATATGCACTAAAGCATGTGAATTATTTCTGACAATTGTTAGCCTCCTCCTTAATATCTAGAACATAAATAAAAGTTGCCTTATTTAACTTTGAACTAATTTATCTGTAAAGGACAGATCCTGCTTTTCTCTCCAGTCTCGCCGAGTTAAATTTCTGTGTTGGAGCAAGGCGTGTTCAGGTGTCAGAAATGCCAAACTGCAGTGAACCACAGTGATGACTTAACTCTTCCTCAGATGCACACTGACATACTGGATATTGGCAAATTTTACTACAAGAAATGCTTTTCTTAAAGAAAAATAATAATAATAACAATAAAAAAATTATTTGGTTCTATTCTCCTTTGGTGGTTGAGGCCAGGTCATTTCCTGCCAGGCCTCCAGGAATGCACAGTCCCTGGGCACGGAGCCACCAGTCTGTCGGTGTCCCCACACAGTGTCGAGCACTGCAGTGGATCTGTCTCATCAGGAACTCGACCTGCTGCAACCTGGACAGATTCAGCTTCTGTGCTGTACATGGGCTTCTCATATGCTGCTGGCTGAAGTGGAATATCTGCCCCCTTTTATTCAAGGAGCTCAATAGCCTGAGCCCAGTCCAAATCACCTGGGTTTCACACTGAAGACTGATGGCAACTCCTCAGGCACACAGGACTTCCAGTAAGTGGGTTAAACCCTTCCTGGAGGCAAATCTGAGACACAAAGCAAACTCCCACAAGTGAACCAGGTGAATACTATCCTTCCCACACCTGCCACAAGCAGAGGCTAAGCTGCAGTCTACAGGATAAATACGTGGCACTATTTACATCTTGAACTCTCTCCCCAGACAAACCTCATATCAGAACTACACCTAGCATTGCAGAAACACTAGGAAGAAAACAGCAAACATTAAGTATGCAAGCAGATACTAGTCATATTAGTGAGTATTGGAAAGCACTTGAGAGCCACATGTGAAGGGTCTAACATCAGACTGGGATCCCACATCAGGTTGCATAAGGCAGTAATTCATTCCCTCCATTTTCTGCCAAGGCCCCTAATCTGCACCAATCACAGTTGTTTGTTCATGTATGATAGCTTCTTATCTTTTACCATGTGCAGTACCATAAATGTACCTATTTTGGACAACATACAGTGCTTGATATTTAGTTTGTCCCAAAGCACATGGAGCATTGCAGGGGATCATGACCTAGAATGTGCAAGGAAAATTTCTCTTCTGCTGCAGCAAAGATGTTGGGCACCACAAGTAAATCCATAAAATTTTGTGTTTTCAATCAACTGCTACAGGTTTGCTCCATCTTCTCTGTACCCACCATCAGACCTTCTGACAGAAATGTCTGGGGAAGATCTTCCTTATGTACATGAGACTCAAATGTAGCAGAAATATGGAAATCATTGCACTCTACTTCCGCTAAGCAAACCTGCACGAAAACCTTTTGGATCATATGTGCCCATGGAAAGAGGCCTTGCAGAATCTACCCTACAGAGAGAATTAAGGCTTCGAGTGAGAAATAAGTAGGTAAAACAAATTAACCTGAAAGGGCAAAAAATATCTTGCCTTGATACACATTTTCTAAAAGCCACTGTAAAGAACAGGGAGAGGTAAAGAACTGTGATTCCCTTGCTGTTCCCAAGAAAGAAATGTAGGTTTTTAAATCTAGGGGCAGAAAATGGAATTTTGAGAAGATGCATTATAATTTGGGTGTATTTTTGTCTCTGAGAATGGTAGTTTTGCAACAGTGGAGCGGCAAATTAATTGTTTTCATTAGTAGTTTAAAATAGAAGGTCACACGAGGTGTAGGATGTGCTGATTTATTGTTCTATATAAAGTATAAAATTATGTTACAATTTATTGTAGCCTTTGAATTATGATGTCATCATATGGATAATTTATTTACTATAGCAGGTTTTATAATAATTTTTGAATTTTACTCAAAAGCATATGGAGTATATGTTTTATCTTAATAAGAAATGAAGAAAATTCATCCCATGCCAACATAAAATGTTCTGATTCCTCTGAAGACATCGTATCTCTGAATTTGACATTTTAAAAAGAAGAAAAGATCCTGAAATAGAGTTTGACAATGTTATATTCTCAAGGTGCAGTTTTCATGATGTCAGA